>JANVCC010000047.1:7625104-7668804 GCA_025345505.1 Todiramphus chloris collaris | reverse complement strand
TCTCTTCTCTTCTCTTCTCTTCTCTTCTCTTCTCTTCTCTTCTCTTCCTTTCTTCTCCTTCTCCTTTTCTTTTTTTCTTCCTTTCTTCCCTTCTTTCTTTCTTTCTAGGAGCTTGAAAATCAGAAGAGAAATCAGTGTTTTAAAGAAACTATCTCTGTAAATGCTTGTTTGCTAGTTTTTCACACCTGTGCAACCTCTTTGACCCAATCCAGACAAAGGTAAGCAAATCACACTTTTAGCACAATATTATTGATTTTAAATAGGCAGGAAACACAAAGGCAATCCCAAAACTCTCTCAATTCTTCCACTTGTAGAGAAAGACAGAGGAATTCCACTTTTTTCCATGACTTGTTCTACCTGGGTCTGGCAGCCTTTCTTGGAAGTTGTTTCTGCTGAACCTTGCTGGACTCAAAGTGGATGGGTACGGTGGCAGATTCCACCTGTGTCTGGCAGCCTTTCTTGGAAGTTGTATTGGCTGATCCATGCTAGACTCAAAGTGGATGGATAAGGTGGTGGATTCTACCTGTGTCTGGAAGCCGTTCTTGGAAGTTGTATTGGCTGATCCATGCTGGACTCAAAGTGGATGGATAAGGTGGTGGATTCTACCTGTGTCTGGAAGCCGTTCTTGGAAGTTGTATCTGCTGATCCTTGCTGGACTCAAAGTGGATGGATAAGATGGTGGCTTTTATTGCATAAGCAGAACCCATTGTGTTATGAATCTGTGGTACTACTGATCAAAGGAGAGAAAATGAATGGGTTGCACTGCCAAATACTTTATGGACTGACAATATTATCAACTTTATCACATTTCTGAAGAGAAGGGATGGGGTTGGAAAGATCCTAGGAATGTATGTCACTTCTAAGGACTGGAAAGGCACAATCACATCTGTTCATGTTCCTTCTTGTTGTCAAACCTGTAATCTACATGTAATGGTTGGATTTCATGAACTTAAAGATATCTTCCAAGCAAAATGATTCTATGCATCCATCAGAGTATGGAGAATCATAGAATCATAGAATAGTTTCATCTGGAAGAGACCTTCAGGATCATCAAGTCCAACCTTTTTCCTAGCCCTATCAAAACCACTAAACCATGTCCCTAAGCACAACATCCAACTGCCTCTTAAACACCTCCAGGGATGGTGACTCCACCACCTCCCTGGGCAGGCCATTCCAATGCCCTAGAAGACCAGAAACAGCAAGGTGTAACACAGCAGATTGATGGTACATCATTCCATAGGTGTCTATATAATTTCCATAGGCTTTAGTTAATATTTAGTGTTGTGGTTTTATCTTAGATGCTGGTTTCAGCTTAGTTCAGAAAATTTCATGAATTTGCAGCTCTGGGGAATGTGTGGTTTTTGTCAATAACAGGGTTTAAAACACTATGTTGGTGATGCACTGATTGAAAGCCAGTTCAGCTCCATGACCTGTAGCTGCATGGACCAGGGCCTGTGAATTGCTCATTCCTTTCCACCCTTTTCTGGAATGCCTGGAGCCCCTGGAAGAGAATTGCAAGGAAAAAAACATCCATACAGATTTAAAAAAAAAAAAAAACAAACAGGGGAAAGGTGTTTGACATTTGGATGGGAACAGTCTGTGCTGATAGATATAAGCCTGGGTAGGAAGCACAAACCAAACTACAGTCCATTGCACAGAGTGGTTGTGTGGGAAAAATACATGAGTAAAAAGGTGCCTTTTAGAGTGAGATTTCACAGAGCATTTTGCCAACTCACATGACACCACCTTAGCTCCACAGCAGCTCATTACAACATCTAATAATGATCTGTGAACTCCTGCAGCCTTTTTTTTTCTTTAGTACGTGACACAGGACTGAATCAGAAATCATAGCTCACGAGATTAAACAAAGTGGAATTATACAGATGGATAAAAGTAATTGAGAGACCATGGTGGAATAAGAATATTGATAGAAACATAAAAATAAATTTAAAAAAAAAAAACCAACAACTCAGTCATACCTGCCAAGAATGACATGCTGAGCTTTTATCATTTTTGCTTCAGCAAGGTATTTGGCACAGGAATGCTTAATGATAGTCAGTGTTGGTTTCTGGTTTATGTTTAACCTCTGAATGTGCTAACCAGGAATGCAGGGAATCGTTCTGATTTTGAAATACATCCGAGCAGTTACGTGGGAGGGACTGCACAGAGTTGTGGTCATAAGGTAGAAAAACGACGGAGTGGATTTTGCTGTGGAACTTTCCTTTAACACCATCCAGGACTATGATTTTTTTTTTTTTCTACTCCAACACAAGCAAACCTAAAAACCTCAGGTGATGCGTGGGTGACAGATGGGAATACTGTATATAATGGGTTAAGGTTTAACTCATCCTGGGCTCAGCTTAGTTCTGTTCCCTACTGCAAAAATAATGCAGAAATTGGGATTGTGCTTTTAGGACCATCAGCTCCATTTTGCAGGGCACCGTTCAACTGCTGTGTCACTGTAGGGCAGGACTAAGGCCTCCCTTATTTTTTTTGATATTTTATTTTTTAATAGATCCCTACCCTTGGTTTATGTCATGCCTTTTATGTATCACAGGTTTCCCTGAATAAAATTACATCAAGAGTTACTGTTTAATTACACTTTCTGTCTGCTTACTGTGAATCCCTTCTCACGTAATCAGAGAATGACAGAATCAGAGAAGCATAAAATGGTTTGGGTGGGAAGGGACTTTAAAGATCATCTAGTTCCAAACCCCCGTGCCATGGGCAGGGACACTTTCCACTAGACCAGGTTGCTCAAAGCCCCATCCAACCTGGTCTTGAACACATCCAGTGATGGAGCATCCACAGCTTCCACATCCTTCCACATCCACATCCTGAGCAACCCATTGCAGTGTCTCACCACTCTCAGAGTGAAGGTTTCAAATAAGTAATACATCTGAATGTAGCAAATTGTGCCATTTTGTAAAACCTGCAGCTGGTTGAAAATGTAGAAAAGCTTTGATTTTGTGAGGTTCAACTAAGAATGCTGGAGGAAAGGAAAGAAGATTCAAGCATAAGGTCCATTTCAGAACTTTTTCTGTAACTCCTCATTTATTTACCAGAAAACCCTGACGAAGTTCCTCTTCAGAGGGATGAACTATTAAGAGAGGTAGCTGGGCAGGAGGTTTGAAGGATGGAGAATTTTTACTTCTGCTTTTTATCTGTGTTATGATTGACACAGGAATGCACTATTAGACTCCCAGCACATTTCTTTCAGCTTAAACATCCTTGTGGAACCCACTGTGCTGCTGATATTTAAGATGAGCTTTCAGCTTCCAGACCATCCTAATTTTGTACCTATACCAGGGAAAAAACATCATGGTCAAGCCATGGCAACTTACCAGTGCAGTCTGATAATATTGTTTTAAAAATGAGATGGCATGTGGCAAATACTGGGTGCCAAGAACTGGTTAAACCCCTCAAGGTTATGCCCCTCCTTGAATCTCTGAATTCCCAAATAGGAAGATTATTAAAAGAGCACGATCAAGGTTAGAGGCTCCTAAAATTAGACCTTACAGCTGTGTTTTGTTTTCACTGTGTGTGTATGAGCTCAGAGATCATCTGTGCAGTTGGGCTTCTGTAGAACACCAGAAAGATCTTTTTTTTCTTCACAGGACACCATACCCTTCACTAGAATGTCAGAGCCTTAAGGTGCAGTACTTGTATTTTACGTATCTCTCTCTCTCTGTTCATGGTGCATGTGAACTGGTGATGTACAGAATGCTCTGAGAAAACTTTTTGGAAGCAAGTAACTGAAACTCCCCCTTAATTTCAGATTGAGTCAAATATTTTTTGAGTTTAATTTGTTCTAGATGACACTGGTAAAGGGCAACACATCCTACTGATGCTGTAAAACAATACTCCTGGATATATTAGCTCTGAAAACCCAACGAGATAAGTCCTGTTTATTCTTCTTTATCTGTATTCTTAATTTGAGCAATTTTATGTCACTCTTCTGCTTTTGCAGCAGTTTCACTTTCCAGGAGAACACAAGGACTCCTGTAAATTACACTGGCTTCTAATGACCCCAAAGTTGTCTAGAAACTGAGATGCTGCTATGCTGCTTCTGAAGCCTCCATGTTGCCCTCTCCAAGCCCAAATCCTTGATGGAGGCTGGTTATTTAGGACTGGGCTCTTCAGAATTTGGGTAAATCAGGGAGGATTTCCTTGGCAAAAAGGGTCAGCATGCCCTCTGCAGAGGACCAGGCACCTACCCTGATGGCAGAGTCTAGCTGAATCCTGTTACACACTGTGATATCCAAAAAGGGACATTAAGAGTGAATTAAAAATTTCAGTTTTAAGCCAGTAAAGTCAACAAATTCAACTTTGTACAGATTTTCATGAAAAGGACAACTAAGTAATAGTGGTTTTGCTTTTATAAAGTAATTAGACAGACTGTTTGCAATATGGTTAAACTGAAATTATTGTATAAATTAAATTGTTGGAGCTGGTCTAGAGGAGCCCCAGCAATGCTGGGAGAGCTGGAACCCCTCTGCTGGGAGGCCAGGCTGGGAGAGTTGAGGGTGTTCATCCTGGAGAGGAGAAGGCCCTAGGGAGACCTTCTGGTGGCCTTTCAGCACTTCAAGGGGCCTGACAGAAAGATGGGGAGAATCTTTTGAGCAGGGCATTTCGGGACAGGACAAGGGGTGATGGTTTAAACTGAAAGAGGGAGATTTAGACTGGAGAGAAGGAAGAAATGTTTTCCTCTGAGGGTGGTGAGAGCCTGTCCCAGGCTGCCCAGAGAGGTGGTCACTGTCCCATTCCTGGCACCATTGCAGGTGAGGTGCTCTAGTTGCAGATGGCCCTGCTTGCTGCAGGGAGGGTCAGACTAGATGACCCTGAAAGGTCCCTTCCAATCAAACCCATTCTATGATTCTGTGAAATTAGTTGAGTCAGCTGAGACCGCTGTCAAGCTGTGGAAGGGCTCTCCTCTCCAGGCTGGTTAGCTTGAGATCTCCTATAGGGTGTAATCAAGACCCTTCTCCTGAATCACCTGTAAGAGCCTAGCCACTGTTGCCACCTTTACACTTTCCTACTCATACTTTTCCTAGAAGCCACCCAGCAGCTATCACTAAATTCCTTTATTCTGTGACAAAGGGAAATAATGTGGCCGAACAGGACTTGCCAGGCTGGTTAAATCTCTATTCAAAAGGCAGGAGAACTCAAATTTTCATTTCCAATATGTCCTTTCCCTTGAACACACCGGGGCTTTTAAAGACCTTTGGACTTCAGAGGTTTTAAAGATGTTTCAAAAGCAAGAACCCTGTGTGCAAATATGAGCGTATATAATTATCTGGGTGGATTTTTTTGTTTTGTTTTGTTTCCCAAAGGTCAGTAATGTAAATAGTCATGTGAGAGAAGGAAGTGGTAAAAGGCACCAGACTGGAACTCCAGGCTGGGTTCAGCTCCTGGCTCTGCTACAGCTTGTGACTTCAGGCAACTCTTACACATATAGATTTTCACTATGCCAGCAGGCTGCTATTAAATAATCTCCATGCCTGAGGTCCGTGTCAGGAGGGATGCGAGTGGGGAGTCCCCTCTGTGCAGCAGCAGCTGGGTTGCTTTCTATGGCCAAGGCAGCTCTGTCAAAGTTGAGACGGGTGTCTCCAGACAGCACTCCACAGGTAGTCCAGGCAACTCCTGCCTTCCTGGGGCTCAGCTTCACTCCTTCTGTGCTCTGTGAAGCTATAAAATTGACATTTCAGACTACGAAAATCAGTTACAGGACTATGAAAATCAGTCATGGGGGGAAAGAAAAAGACCTCATAGTAGAAGAATGAGGGGAGGGTATTTTTTTTTCTCTAGCACATATGAATTCAATTTTGGAGAGAAATGAATCTCAGACTGTAAGCACGTGAGGAGACCGCTGAGGAGTCAGAACAAAGGGTCCCTTAAACGATAATCAGTCATTCTATCAGCCCGTGATTGTAGCAAAATGTTTTTGTTGTAAAACATTTGTCTGACACATGCTTGTAAACCTGCCAAAAAGGAAATCCTACTTAAACAAAACAGACATGAGCCTCAAAAGTGGGTTTTTCAGTTCAAGATACCCCTGATTTTTTCATAACTTTTTAGTTCATGCCAATGACTAGAGTGTACTGTTAAATTAAACAAGAGAGTAATTAAATTTCCTACAGGATGCTTCAGCAGAAATGGTTACACCATCCATACCATGGCAGCCATTGGGCACAGAGGCCACTACAAGCCCAGCCAACCTGTGCCCTGGCACAGCAGAGGAGAAAAAAGGGCTGTTGCAACCTAAAACCTAGAAATAATTTTTAAAAATGAAATTAAATCAGAAATTAATCTACTGCAAGTGATATGCTAGGTCTCAATAATAAGACCGTAGATGAAACCAAATGCTCTTGTTCCACCTACATAATAAATTTCATATTGACTGGAAGATTGAAAAGAGAAAACAAGGAAGTTACTATGGGATTAAAAATAATAGAATTATTAAATCTTTATTATGCTTCTATCCCTCGTAGAGGAAATACAAAGAGAACTGCTCTCAGGAATCGGTCTTCGAAGTCAAAGAGGAAAGAATATATTCAGGTAGGTGTGTAATGTGATTAGTTAGTGCAACTACATTTAATCAAGGCATTAGTGGGTAAGAGGAGAAAGAGAATATTTGAACATAGATTTATATTTTTTTTTTAATTTTATTATTTATTTGTGATACAAAGTTCACTAACTTCCAGTGGGATACTTGTGTAAAACAACAAAGATAGACAACTTAAGGCCAAGCGTCAAAAGACTTACATGGAAGAGGTAGGATGAGATGGTGATCCAATAATTTTTGAAGACTGGTTTAAGAACTTATGGAAAGCTATTTTAAAAAGCTCTCTGTTAGGGGGATAACAGCTCAAGACACTTGGACTAAATTGAAGCAAAGGAATTTAACCCTAACTAACTTGTTGGAGTTCTTTGAAGATATGACTGCTATGATAGATAAGAACAATTCTAATTTAATTAGGTTTTCAGAAGATAGTTACCATGGCTTCATATCTAGGATTACTGGATAAAAGGTATAGAACAAAGTCTGAGAGCTAGCAAAAAATAAACATTGTCTCCTAAAATAAAGAACAAATGTCAAAAATGGGGTGCATAAAGAAGAGTGTGGCCAACAGGTCCAGGGAGGTTCTCCTCCAGTTCTACCCTAGTGAGACCACATCTGGAGTATTATGTTCAGTTCTGGGCTCCCCAGTTCAAGGGATACAGGGATCTACTGGAGAGAGTTATGCGGAGGCTACGAGGATGCTGAAGGGACTGGAACATCTCTCTGATGAGAAAAGGCTGAGAACCCTGGGGCTGTTTAGCCTGGAGAAGAGCACCCTGAGGGGGGATCTTAGAAATGTTTACAAATATCTGCAGGGATAGGACAAAGGGCAATTGTCACAAACTGGGACACAGGAAGTTCTACCTCAACATGAGGAAAAACTTCTTTGTTGTGGGGGTAACGGAGCCTGGCCCAGGCTGCCCAGAGAGGTTGTGGAGTCTCCTTCTCTAGAGACTTTCAAACCCCACCTGGATCTGTTCCTGTGTGGACTGCCCTGGGTGACCCTGCTCTGGCAGAGGGGTTGGACTCGATGATCTCCAGAGGTCCCTTCCAACCCCTACCAGTGTATGATACTATGATTCTATGATGAGCAGAGATTGTTAAAAAGAACAGAGGTTGGTGCTTATAGCAGGGTTAGTTGAAGTATATGCTTTAAATATTCTAAAAAATATTAAGGTATGAGTAATTTGAATGGGACTTTGAACCAAAAAGGGCCATAATTTCTGGCGGACTGTATGCACTTTGTCCCTCACAGCTCTCACAATTTTACCTTCATCATGAAACGAGACAGGATTTTCCAAGTTGATTAACATCTGATGGAAAATTATGGATTTCTTAGCAATATTCCCTTGTCTTAAATGGGAACGGGAAAACCAATGGGACAGCTCTGCGCCACGCTGGCTGAAAAGTATGGCCATGAGTAACTGCGGTTATTTAAAAGTTCATTAGAGCAGCTCTCAGGCTAATCTAATTTGGCACAAGAATCTTATAACTCAGCTGAGTTGGAGCACACAGCCAGCCAGCAGACTAAGCCATGTGCTCACTGTCTGCCCTGCCCTTCAAAACCACAGGCAACGAGATTAGAGCTTCCCCCAAGTTCAAAACTTAGAAGGAACTGCGAAATGTTTCCATCACAACTGCTTGCTGCCAAGATTTTACACGGCGCTGATGGAAAAAGTGCTGGAAAGTAAAGACCCGCTCAGAATGAGTTAGTGGAGCAGAGTGGAAAAAGAAGGGAAGTTCATTTCAGATAAACATGGGCACAAAGAAAGGACTGGGTATATTGGGTGGGACAGGCTCTTCCTGCCCTTGTTCTGAACATTTCTTATGTTCCTTCTCTGGTTTCTGGCCATGTGCTCCAGGTGAAAGCACTTACTTTGCCCTTGTGCTTTTTGATCCATACATATAACTGCGCCCTCTCTAGGCCTTTCCTAAAGAGTAAGTTGCCACTATCTGACCCAAAAATGACAACTCAAAATCCATCATTCCCAGCAGTCAGAGAGCCAAAGTTGGAAGCCATGTACTAATTCTGGGGATCATGCCTCCCTTTTTGCACCTTGGATGCACTGTGAAGCAGATCTTTTTAAAGCCATTTAGGGGATTACTAGCAGTTTAAAATGTTGTGTACTTACCATAATTATGCTGTCTTCCTATAGAATCATCACTCTGTTTGCAGTAAGAAATCTCTTTTACCATCTCTGCAAATGATGCAAAATCAGGTGAGCGAGTGTCTCTGACAGAAAGGCATTTTATTGAGTGGTTTGCCCGACACAAACTCTTTTGGCTGGTGCAGTAATTGCAAAACAAGAAAACCTCGGTGATGCTTCAGAATCACAAAGGAAACCTTTTTTCTTGCTTTCTTTAACTTGTTCCAATCGATTCCCAGCGCATCGGCTGTAACAGTTTCGCAGCCTGAGCAAGGACACAGATCTTGGACATGTAAGGACAGTAGGAGTTGGGTTCTTCAGTAAAGGGCAAATCAGCAAAGGATCTGCAGCACCAAGAGCTGCTGCCAGTGCAGAGCAAGCCCTGGATGTGCTACATAGCAGAGCACATTTGGACTGATGCCCATCCAGCTGCTGTGAGCACAAATACCCATTTTCATCAGCTTGTGAGGGAAAAGTTGGCGCCTACAGATGCCTGTTACTAGAGTGCAGTCGTGTTCAAGCCTTTTCCTTTGTTTAGGTCCAGATGTCCAGCCTCCCATCGTGTTTGCTGTACGCTCACTACCTATTGTAAACACTTTGATGTTCTTTGGGGGTCACCAAACTGTCCTTTTCCTATTCACCAGATGAGAATCACCCTGAAAAATATTCACCACGGAGAGAATCTAAACCAACGTCATAAATCTACAACCTTTTCTATGGGGCTGGAAGAATTACTGAAGAGATGGAAGAGAGCCAAGAATCTAGGAGGGTGGTCTAGCAAAGGAGCAAAACTGTAGCAGATGTTTAGGGCATCAAAGTTATGGGTATTGAAGTTTAGGAGTTGTTCAACCTGGAGAACGCTCCAGAGAGACCTAATTGTGGCTTTTCAGTACTTAAAGGGGGACTATATAAGAAAGGTGGGGACAGACTTTTTAGCAAGGACTGTTGCGATAGGGCAAGGAGTGATGGTTTGAAACTAAAAGAGGGAGATTTAGACTGGAGAGAAGGAAGACATTTTTATGCTGAGGGTGTGAGAGCCTGTCCCAGGTTGCCCAGAGAGGTGGTGGCTGCCCCATCCCTGGCACCATTGCAGGTGAGGTTGGCCAGGGCTCTGAGTAACCTGCTCTAGTTGCAGATGTCCCTGCTCCCTGCAGGGGGATTGAGCTGTAAAGGTCCCTTCCAACCCAAACCAGTCTATGATTCTGTGATTCTAAGAAGCTTTGTGCAGATGGGCCTCCTCCTGAGCTGTGCAGAACTGTGGAGCCACAGCTCCCAGAACCCATCCTAGCCCAGCCATTAGAAGATGGAGCAGTTGCTTTGCTCAGCTGCTTATATTAGTCTTGTCTGCAGTGGCATAAATAAGGAGTATTCTATTTTGATCAGAGAAGTTTAGTCCAGAACAAAACCACAGTGACATCAGTATGAGACCACAAGGATCACAGTCTGCCAGTACACAGAATAGTTATGGCCCCACAAAGACAATGTTTCCCAGGAACAGTTTTGCACAATTTGTTATTAAACTTTTAATTACTCAGAAGAGGGACAGTAAACCTCTTCAATTTATTGTTAGCTCAAGGTCAGATTTGCTGAGTGTTTATCCTCTAGAGCAGTCTCACAGACCATGTTAGGCAAACCAGCTGGTACATCCACCAGACAAACATTGTGCACACCCTGGCATTCCCCAAAACACACCATTTCATGGTGGTATTCACAACGAGCAACCCCAGCACGATGCAGCTCTTCTGACTTTCTACCACATTTGCCCTTCATGCAGCACCTACGATTAAGCCGATGGCTCTGCCCGTGATTGTCCCTGGAAGAGTCTTGACACCAAGGGATGTGGGATACCCAAGGAGCCAGAGTCCAGGATGCCTCCATGGACAACATGAGGCCCAGGTTGACACCAGAGCGTGGGTCCCACACAGATTTCACAACTCTGGTGAAAACTAAAGACTTGACATCACACTGAGTTCTGATAACACAAAGGGCATCCAGGATACTTGCTGACACAAAAGCAGATTTAGGTGTTTTTTGACTGGTGATGGCAAGTTTGAGGCTAAAGATAACAGGGTGAGGAAGCCCCTGGATGCATTATAAAGATGTCTCCATGCTGGAGTTGTTCCCCCACAAAATGACACTAATTGTAAGGGACATTCATACTGCATATCATTCCTGGGGTTTCCTCAAAGTGTTCAGTGGAAATTACCTGAGTTTCAGAGGAAATTACTCTCTGAGTGTCAGATCCCAGGGTATGAAAACAGCAGGGGGCCATATTTAGAAAACAAAAACAAAACAAAAACAAGCAAACAAAAACCACATGTGCACACAAAAACCCCACCAAAACACAGAAATCAACCAGCCAACCAAAAAGCAAACAAAAACAATCACAAAAGGAAACAAAAAACCACCAACCAACCAAAAAACACAAAACAACACACAAAAAGCAACAAAAAACCCCAAAACAAACAAACAAACAAACAAAACCAAATGAAAACAAACAAACAACAAAGCAACAAAACAAAAAACACAACAACAACAACAAAAAAACAAAAAAAACAACAAAAAAAAAGAAACCCAAAGCAAATAAACATTTTTCAGACATCTTTCTGCCTTGCCAAAAAAATTCCCTTCATCCCTCCTGAGTCCAGTGACGTTCCTCATCAGGGACTGGGATTTTGAATCACATGAAAAATCAGGGATTTTCAGACAGAAGTTCATTGCTGTTTGCAAACAACTACTCAGCTCAGCCCCTCTCATCTCGTTTCCTGTGTTCTCTCCTTGTTTCAGGAGTATTCCCCTGCAGAGCCCTTTCCTCATCTTGGGGTTCATTCCTAGATATTTCCTTTCAAGGAGTGGGTGGCATGTCAGTAATCTGGGCTCCCCAGCTCGCTTGCAACAAAAGAAAATAAAAATAACCAGCTGAAACCCCCGAACTTGCCGGAACGCGCGATACTCAGCGTTAAACCGGGACAAAGAAGTGCCTGCCTATTTATAGCTCTTGTTTTGAGAAAGGCACACTTTGGGCACCGGCTACAATGGAGCACCCAGGAAAATTCATGGCCTTGCATTCCACACGTGAAAGCCTTTTGATTTGTTGCAATACCAGTAATTTCCCAGGAAAATGGGGCTTGCTCAGAGTTTCGCTTATCTATTTTGTGCAAGCAAATGCCAGGCTTGACGTGTCGGCTTGGTTGCAGAGTGAAAACGTGGATGACTAAATAAAACCCCATGCTTGCTGTAATCCAGATTTATCCACCTATCTTTGTCCTTATATCTTTGCTGAGACACGCAGGCTTAGAACGATTACACAAGAAATGGGCTTCCAGCGTAATAACAGACCTGCAGCATCTCATTTGTTGAATGATGAGACTTTGAGGAGGATACAACACTCTCAATTTACCAGTATCTACTATTTTTACATTGTGGGTTGTTTTTCCTACATGCTTCTTTGTCCTTATTTGCGTCATGATGAACTACACTTAATAAATTATGAGTCTGCTGGTTTCTTTCTTTCTTTTTTAAGCCTCCTTTAATGATATTGTTTTCCAATTCAGTAGCAGGTAAGACATATTGAAATGTCAGAGAGCAGAACAACCAGAGAGAGATAACGAAATTGCTGTTTGCACGAAATAAGAGAAAATTATGTGACACATAACATGCAGAAGACATGCAACGAGACAGCACTAGCATTTAAGAGGGTTTTGATGCCGAGCACCATGCGGGCTGACAGCCAACAAGTGTTTTCTTCAGTTTGGTGGTGCTATAGAAGCACATTTGATGGGCCAAGGTTGATCCCTGGCAGGGGGTTTACCACGCTTGTGCTGTCTTTTCATAGGGCTGAAAGATCTAAGATTTTATAAATTGACTTGCTGGGTTGAGGGATGGGCTCAATGATCTCTAGGGTCTTTTCCACCTAAATAATTCTATGATTCTTCAGTTCTATGATTCTGATTCTATGACTCTATGATTCTATGACTCTGTAATTCTATAATTCAATGATTCTATGAGCCCAGCTGCTTTCTGTAGGTCCTTCTCCTGGTACTCCCCAGTACCCACCACCCCTGGAGCACAGGCTGAGAGGGCATGTTCCTGCCTATTCCCTTCAGTCCTTCAAGCATCTTCCTGTAGTTCCTGTAGTTGCTTTTCAAAACCAGCTCAGACTGCCCACACTTTTTTGAGATGAAAACCTATAATCAAGCACGACAGGAAAGGTAGGACCAAAAGTGGGGGGGAAAGTACCATAGAGAAACAAAGGAAAAAGTTTCTGAAAAGGCAATGAGGTGACTCAGCAAGGCACAGTCATTGCAAAATAAATAAAAATTAAAAAAATCTGAACTGAAGCCAAATAATAAATGTGGTCCTGCAGATCCATTAAGGTACATTAATGCTGCTGCTTTCCCATCTGTTCCCTGAAGTCCCAAACCAAACCCATGTCATCTGCAGTCTTGGCTTCCTCGTTGTGTGAAACATTCATCTATTAAATTAATCTGGAGAAAATGGATCCATTTCATCCCTGCTGGGACTTTGTTTTGTTTTAATAGAGTTGCATACCATGGATTGTAGCCCACTGAGGCCACCGATAAATTACATGTGAATAAAAATGAAAACCCAAATGAAACAAATAAATAACATAACTACATGCTATTTTTTTTCCCCCCTCTAAGAGAAATGCCTCTGGGATAACAACAATTTTTGTTCTGTTGTGTTGAGGTTAGCAATTTACACTAACACAATTGGCACGGTAATCCCGGGAAGCTTTATTTTTTCTACAAACAAAGTGCAATTAAAAAAATGTAATGTTAAATTTCCATCTCCTCAAACCGCGATGTATCTTCCAACTATGAAACAAAATTCCCGGTGACAGTATCACAGAGGGAAAGGCTCACGCTTGACCTTGTTAAGCAAAAAAAAAATTGCAAATGCTCTTTGTAATCTCCCAAACTAGTAATTCCCGGATGCTTTATATTGCAAAATTCCCTTCAGTCCCCCTCTGATTACCACTGCTCACTTAGCTCACCATGGTGATGCAACCACCCACTTGGAGCAGCAGCAAACTCTATCTCTAGTGCTTCTAAAACATAATTTAAGTTTGCAGTGTTCAATATTCTGCTATAAAAGTAGCCTAAAAAGATGTCTGTTAATGTGCTTGGGAAACTTAGGTGCATTTATGTCTTTGCTTAGGACTAACTTGTACCATTTAATAGTCATTAGGTGGAATGCCCTCTAGTCATGCAAATTGCCATTAATAATTGTAACTTCCAGTGCTTTTCTGCTGCACATTAAATTGTTTTGGTGTATTCAAACTGTTTTATTTTTAATTTGAAAGCATGCTTTTCTTACTGGTCATAAACTATAGAGGCCTTAGAGTTAGGATTTAAATTTACAACAGACTTGTCATAGAAATGAGAGTATTAAATTCAATTACAGAGATTTTAATTAAGTTTATTTGTGCCTCCTCTTACTGAAAACCTTTAGAGCTGGTGTAAGTCAATAACTAACTTTGTGGCAGATCTAAATTTGAACTTACTAACTTATAAAAATGACTCTATCAAAACAAGAATCGTAGAATCATAGAATCATTATGGTTGGAAAAGACTTTTAAGATCATGAAGTCAAACCATTAACCCAGCACTGCCAGGGCACCACTAACCCATGTCCCTCAGCACCACATCTCCACAGCTTTGAAACCCCTCCAGGGATCATGGGGACTCCACCACTGCCCTGGGCAGCCTGGGCCAGCACTTGACAACTCTTGTGGGGAAGAAATTGTTCCTTGTCCAACCTAAAACTCCCCTAATGCAACCTGAGACTGTTTCCTCTTGCCTTACGGCAATACTGTGAAGAAATCAACAGATAAGGAGATTAATTTCTTCATTTTGGCATAGGAAATGCAGAATTAACTTTAGCAACTTCAGGAATTCAAGTCGTCAAACCACGGAATGCCAAAGCAGGATGAAGAAGTACGCTATGCTCTGTTGAAATACACCCCTCTGCTCTGGATGGGAAGGAGAATTTGAGGTTTTTACTCTTGGGTGCAAATATGGGAAATGCAGTTCATAGTGCTACTGGACTCTACTTTTAAAAACCACAGCTCTGGATTTTAAAAGGAGTAGAACACGATCAGTGCAAGGTAGTTGAGATTGACACGTCTCCACTCATGAGGAGCATCATGTTAACACGTCTCTACCTCGCTTCGCCCACTTTTACACATTTCCTTCAGAACACAGATCGTCTGGTTCAATCTCTGAAGCAAATACGAACATATGAATATATACATATCCATACAGCTGCTTAAGTATCTGACTGGCCCTTGGGAAATAGTACTTTTTAGAAGGATAATCACAGAATTGTAGAATCGTTTTGGTTGGAAAAGACTTTTTAAATCATCCAGTCCAATGATTAATCCATCACTGCCAAGTCACCACTGAACTGTGTTATAAAGCTCTGCCTGGTTGGCTTTTTATACAAGGAACTATGTTCCTATTATTTTTTATTATTACTATAGTCCTAATTATGTGATATGGAATATATAAATATTTATAAATATATATATAATTTTAACATGAAGGCTCAATTTTCCTGTACCAAATGCAAATACCTATCCCAGTTCTGCTGTTCCAGAGGCATCAGAATGGACACACATGTGTTGAAAACCCTCGTTCCTGTCTATCCGTGAACATTTTTCCCCTTCCATGCTGCAGAGGCCAATTGCCATTTTCAGCTTGTGCTCACAAAAACACTTTGGAGAAGCCACCAGCCTCTCCCAGGGCTACTTCTCCCAGCTTAACCACATTACCCCTCCTTCATGTAATTTTAACTCACTGCCTCAGAACACACACACAAAAAAAAAACCCGACCACAGCTTTTAGCTGTGGATGTCAGCTGTCCCAGCTGAAGTGGTTAGATCAACACGTCATGAAGGAGCATGAACCTAATGGATGAATGAAAGGATATGAGTTTTTTTCTTAAAGTAAACCACCAGAAAGCCCTATTGTGGTGGGCATGTTAAGGAAGTTTCCTTTTCTGCCCAGAATTAACATGGGAATAATATATGGGTAGTGTAATCTGGGCTAAGGAGTACCAACTTGTGAACTCCTAGAAAATAAATGAGGGTCATTGCTAAGAAGCAGCTACACAACACTTCCTAAAGTATTTGGTTCTTTTTAATTCTGTGGGGTTTTTTGCCTTTTTAAAAATAAAAGAAACCACAGTAAATCACACAATAAAGGAATGACCAATTTGAACATCACCAAAGTGTGATGTATATTTAAATTGGGCCTGAGACTGAAATATGTAAGGTTATATTTAACAAAGGTGAATGTTTTGTTTCGTACTCTTAATGAAAAGCCTTTGATAAACCACCAATTGTGGTTTCTATTCTCTTCTACTTGGTTGCTATTCCCTTTGCCTAAGCAGCCTTGTTACTTAACCTGTCTGTAAGGGCAAGCAACAGTTTTCTCAGTGTTGTTTTTAGTCTCAGTTTGAAAAGACAAAGAAAGCAGAATAACAAAGATTTTCCTCTAATTTTGTTTATTTTTTTGGCTTTGGAATTATTCAGTGTTCTAAAAGCAGTTGGGGGTGTTTTGATGCTTGTCCTGGGTTGGGTTGGGGTTAATTATCACAAACAGCTGCTGGCCCAAGCAGTTGGGAGGGGCCACAACTGAACCACCCAATGGGATGTTGGATACCACACTGAGTCCTGCCCCTATATAAGGGGAGGGCTGGGCCAGGGTAGAGATGCCTGTTTCAGCTTGCTTCAGCGTGCAGCTTCAGTGGGGCCTGAGCAGGGTAAGTTGGTGTCTTGGGCACAAGTAGAGCCTTCCTAGTTTCTCTCATGTGCTTTATCATTTCATTAGTGCTGTTGTTTTCTATTTATGTTGCTTTATTAAACTGTCTTGATTTCAACTCCCAGGGTCTTACCTCTTTTTCTTTCTCCTGATTCCTCCTCCTCCCCCCCACCCCGTCTGGGGGTGGAGGCAAGTGGTGGGTGGGCAACTGCGTGGTATTAATTGCCAGCAGAGGTTAAACCATGACAGTGCTTCAGGTCAATCTTGCTCATTCTCTCCCATTCCCACACTGCAGCACAAAAACACTCCACCTTTATAGTGGAAAAAACAAGTTTGTAAATCTCCTGGCCTCATGGCACAGAGGCCAGATCAAGCATTGGAAGCCAGCACTGACTGGATGCCAAGTTGATGCCTAGTTGCTGGATGACCAAGGATGATGCTGCCAAGGGCATTTCTCTTTCCCTTCCTATCCTGGCTTTACATTTCCTTCCTCAACCAGAAGGTGGGTACCCCCCTTCTTCGAGGGGATGGCAGTAAATTAGAAACATAAAATTATAATTTACAGAAGTGTAAATAGATCTTTTGAAAAAAAACCCAGCCAAACTACATATAGCAAACTGACAGCTGAAGGTATATAAAATAAATTATAAAATATCTGACACTCCTTAAAGGCTTTCTCCATAATTTACTTGACTCAATGAACTCCTGAAGAAACACACATATAGTGGAAGGCACCGAACACCATCAGAAATGGAGTAGGTGCCCTTTAGAAGAGCAGGTTGTGGACAAAGAATTGGCTGCAGCTCCAGAGACGTTGGGGTTTTTTACTCTTCTTCCCAGCATCACAGTACTAGCTTTTCTCCAGTACCATCAGACAACAAAATGATGGTTATGTGGTTTAAGATATGTGTAGATAAAGCCTGCAGTAGGAAAAAATATATATATTTTTAGTATTTTTTTTTATTATGTGAAGAGTATAAAAAAAAAAAAAACAACAAATGCTGGTATGACTTAGAAAAGAATAGTGACCCTCTCAGTAGTAAAATGTGTATAGAGAGGCCCACACTTATTAAATAGGATTTTCTCTCTTGGAAAAATAAACATGGAAGGTTTTTATGTGGAGATTTTTAAAGTGCTGATGCATGAACTGGAGGCCTGGATGGACATGGCAGACTGTTTGGCACAAGTACAAATAGATATTTTGAAAACTAATCAGCCAAAATACGTCTATCAAGCTGAGAGCTAGAAATGTTTATGCACGTAATGGCTCTTGGGGTTAGATATCTGTATATTTTTGAAAACTAAAAATGATTCTAAATTTGCTAGAGATGCATATTGGCCTTCGGAGAAAGTTCTCACTGGACTGGTGATACAGCCGTATGAGAAATGTACATGGCAATGTGGGCCAAACAGTTCCACCTGTGCAGTTCTGTTGGTTAAAGGAGAATTTACTCCCCTGGCTTCTAAAGAAGCGTAGGAGGAAACTATTTTAATCCAACAAGCTTGTGTTTCTGCAGGTTCCCAGACTGTGGAGTACTCAAGACTATGACAGTTCTGTTTTTTCACGCAGATGATAGTTCCATAGCCTTTTCAAATAATCTGGAGATGCCATTTGGGTGAGAAATAATATTGTGAGGATGCTTTTGGAGGCAACCACTAAAAAGAAGGCACAAGAAGAGTCTGTGGGTAGCTTGTAGCTAGTGTACCTGTGAGCAGGTTCATGGGGTTTGGTAGGCAAGGAGATTGTGCTTTCAACTTTTACATTGTGCTGGTGCCAATGGGAGTGCCTTGAACTTCTACAGATTTGGTGAAATAATTATTTCTATATGGATCAGACTTTGAGAACTAGGAGTGAAAAACCCTTATTAACCTATTGCTTCAGAAAAGTATTAGTGGCCACACAGCTGTGTGACCAAGCCCACAGCACTTCTGTTGAAGAATTATCTGTGACATCTGTAGACAAGAAGTGTAAAAACACAAAGTCACTAGTTAAAGACTGCTGAGGTGAAAAAAACTTATCATTGCTGTGAAAATACTTACATATTTCCATAATATTAATTAGTGATCCCTGTAGTAGTGACATGATGGGCAAACTTCTTGTAGGAAATTTTGCTTGGAAAGGAGCTAATAACATTTTCACAAATTTTAAGCAACCTTTTTCTGGTTAAGGCCAAGGGGGGACTGTCACAAAGAGGAATGGGTTTTGTCAGCCAAGGGTTCTTGTCCCAAGATGTCAGGGACGTGCACCATTGTGTCATAAAGGTAGACCCACAGAGCCCTGAGAATCCCTTTTTGAACTACAAATCATAGAAAAACCTCTGGGTATTTAATTTCACTGCTTGCTTCCATCTTAAATTAGCCAGGAGAAAGTTGGACAGAATTTGTAACACTTTGAAACACCAGTTTAATATGAACTTGGGCTAGATTAAATTTTAAAAGGGAGCTGTTTAAAACACAGCATTTTAAACACAGATTAAATGAAATACAGTGGAACAGTACGCATAATGTCTTCCTAACACTGCATCTAAATTTCCTCTTCTCTAAATAAATTTTGTATCTACCTGTGTGAAAGAGCCAGAACCACTGTATTTCTCGATGCTTTAAGGAAAAAAAACATCTCTTGCTTGTCTGTAATTTGTCAGTTGAATGGGAATATGCTTCAGGGGTCATGAGGAAAAAAGAATTGGCACAGCAAAGAGTTCATAATCATAGAATGGTTTGTGGGGGAAGGGACCTTTAAAGCTCATCTAGTCCAACCCCCCTGCAGGAAGCAGGAACGTCTGCACTTAGAGCAGGTTGCTCAGAGCCCTGGCCAACCTCACCTGCAATGGTGCCAGGGATGGGGCAGCAACCAGAGCCAAGGGTCAAGTCTTCCTTCTCTCCGGTCTAAACCTCCCTCTTTTAGTTTCAAACCATCACCCCTTGTCCTATCACAACAGGCTTCACTAAAAGTCTGTCCCCATCTTTCTGACAGGCCCCTTGAAGTGCTGAAAGGCCACCAGAAGGTCTCCCCAGAGCCTTCTCCAGGCTGAACACCCCCACCCCTCCCAGCCTGGCCTCCCAGCAGAGGGGTTCCAGCCCTCCCAGCATTGCTGGGGCTCCTCTGGCCCCGCTCCAACAGGTCCCTGTCTCTGCTGTGCTGAGCACTCCCAAGCTGGCCCCAGCACTGCAGGGGGGTCTCTCTCTCTCTCTCTCTCTCTCTCCCCAGAGCCCTGGGAGCAGAGGGGCAGGATCCCCCCCTCCCCTGCTGCCCACGCTGCTGGGGGTGCAGCCCAGGGTGCCAGTGCCTGCTGGGTGCCAGCGCACGGGGCTGGCTCAGCTCCAGCTTTTCATCCACATCTGTACACAGCTGTACAGCAGCTCCCATTGGGACTCCACACTGCCAGGAAAAACATGATTTTATCCTGGGCAACCTGGCTTTAAAATATTTCATCCTGGATATGTTAATGGTGTAGCAAGAGCAAGCCTAGAGGCTCTGCATGTTCAAATATTTATGCTTCCTGGGTGAGTCTGGCAAGAAGTGCTGCCAAGTGAGCTGTTATCAGTGTGCTATGCTGGCTAATTTAAAATTAACTTGAGCACTGCCTGCGTGAGTCCCAGCAACATATTTGGCTGAAACGGTCCTGCCCCTCCAGGCAGGATACAGAGCTCAAGGGGAAGGTGGAGATGAGATGAATCATTTTTGTGCCCTTCAAACCCTGAGTGGCTTCATCTGCTGGATGGTGTAATTTTGCGGGATGCAGAAGTGGAGCCTGATGGGCATTTTGCACAGTACCTGGGCTGGGGATGCTGCTCATGGTTGTGACAAAGGTGCACAGGGGCTGGAGATTCACTTGCATGCTCATGGAATGCTCAGAGAGCTGTGGCTCAGAGTAAAATCAGGGACATCCTTCCCATGATTTTATAAGCAGGAGAAAAGTTTTCAGGAATAGGCATTTATCAGAAACATTTCAAAAAAACCCCCTCAGATACTGAAGGAATAGGAGAGGAAAATAAAGGGCTCTCTGAGTTTTCTCATTTTGTCTACAGAGTTTTCTCCGGGTGTTACTCCAGAGGTGGGTTTTTTGTTGTTTTCTGGTTTCCTTTTGAGAGGAAAACATTCAATTAGCATACAAAGTTTGAGCACAAACATGAAGAATTATCAAGGGCCTGGGGGAAGTGTATTTATTTATGGGATTGCTCTAGATGAACACACACTATTATAAAAATAATTCACTCATTTCCCAGTCCTCTTCTAATTATGTACCCAGCCCTATCAGGCAAAACAAAAGCTTAATCTGCTTTCAGAAGAAAGCAGGTGCAGTTCCCTGCCTCAAAAATGTAGGAAACCAAAGGTTCTGATAATTTAAAGAGAGCAGGACCCTCTTGGCTTCCGAAGGTCTCCTGTGAGCACCTTAATGTCACACCCTGCCCTGCCGAACCACCTTCTGTGTTTGAGTAGCTCTCTCTCCACTCCTCCTGTTGCTTCGCCGGCAAGGAATTTCGCTTGGTCGAGCCTGTTTCAGGAGCAGGAGGAGTGTGGAGAAACTGGCCTTTAAAAAGGAAAGAAAAAGAAAAGCGAGGGAGAAGTTTTCCCAGCGGTCGCTCGGAGCCGGGCGGGATTATCTCAGGTTCCTAGTTTCCTAGGAACGTAGTAACTTCCCTGTGGGTTGTTTTGTGGGCGGTGTTTTTGAATACATGCTAATTCAGCTTTCCTGACAGGGAGAGGAGCCGTGCCTCGGTTACAGGGCTCTCCTGACAGCGGACGGTGCCGAGAGGCTGCTCCGGAGCCGGGCAATGAGCTCCCGCTGGTGACAGGACCATTCGCCCTCCCCTCGGTCGCCTTTGGCCACCGCCCGCGGGGCCGACATGTGCTTATGACACACCATGGAGATGAAGGACTCGGGCAGCGTGGTCCTGACAGCCTACCACCCCCACAGCCCGGCCAGGATCCCGGGCATGGAGCAGAGCTTCGTGCAGGACATCCCCCCCGGGCACTCGCCCACCAGCAGGTAAAAGCCCGAGGGGTGCGGACCCTGGCGTTTCGTCGGTGTCGGTCGCGGGTTTTACCGTTGCACCGGCCGAACGTCGACCCGAGGGCGTTTCGTGAGAGCTGTGGGCTCGCATGTTTCTTGCCTCGGCCGGGGAAGTGATTCAGCCCAGTGCTTGCTGGTCAGGACTGGGAGGGGGGAAGCGCGGGTGCTTATTTTAAATCTCGCAGATCAACAGATCAGGCCAGTTTCCTGCCCAAGACACTCAGCAAGACAATCCCCAGGAAGAAAAAAACAAAAACCAAAACAACAAGCTAAACAAGCAAAAACAAACCAAACCAAAAGAGAGAACAAAAAAAAAAAAAAACCAACAAAAAACCCCACGTGAATCAGGCTTCTGCTCAGGTCGTTTAAAACTTTCTTAGGGAAAGTGAGAAGGCTGCAGCGACTGAGTCTGGCGCTCAGAAAGTTGATTCTGGCGTCGCTTTAGAGGATTATTGACTCCCTTCCCCACTCACCCACCGGGTTAGGGCCAGCCCTTGCCTGTTTGTGAAACTGCAGTTGCTGCTTTGCACACCCACATGCACACCACGGGAGATTGCACCGGTAGAGACTTCAATCGAAGTCTGAAAATTCCTTTGGGTCCCGGGAAGCTCAGCGTTGTCTCAATTAATGCAAGCGTGTGTATGTTTACTTCCCTGCGCTGGAGGGAATGCGTGTGTTTGGGCAATTTTCTTGTTTTAGAAACATCTGACCTTTCTCCTAAAACCTCCGTGTCTGGCTTTTGCACTTTTCTCTGAAAGAACTGGTGTGAAAGTTCATACTGTAAAAAGTTGAAGCAAGTAGGAAATGTTACTCTGTGGCTTGACTGAGAAAAATGTACCAATAACTAAAGTCTGAGGAAACAGTAGATTAGCCCCAGGAATTTAGTCTGTGTCTTCTCTTAGTAAAAATAATTGTATTTATTTCACATTGTTTATTTATAGCCTCATAGCTGTTTTCTTTTCATTGTCATTATTTAGGTTAGCTGCATCTTCCTGTTCTTTGTGTATTCCCCTGGCTGTCTCGTAAAGATAACTCCTTTGTTCTCTTAAACTGTTGTTTGAGAGCGGTACCAAAATACAGTTTCATGTAAAGAAAAGAAACACAGTCTGCGCTTTTAGGCACTGTAAGAATGGCATTTGCTACTCAAAACAGAGCGCAGTGGTTTGGCGTTGGGTTACAGGGGAGTGTGTCATTTCTTCCCCAAGGAAGAATGCAAAACTCCATCTCCCTTTGAGGCTGAGAGTGACGGAAACGTGATGTTTTGCCGTCTTTCTTGTCGAAGTGTTAATTGTTTTAAAATGCTCTTGAAACCGAAGCTCGGGGGTGTACGAGGGTTTAAGTCACACACGTATCACCTAAGAAAAGCAGAAGTGCGAATTGCAGTTCCTGAAATAAAAATAAATAAACAAATAAAAAAAGAGGATCCTGGCATTTTGATGAGGAACGTATTTTGGAAGCTCCTGCCATGAGGTAAAGCTATGTGTCTCTAGATGTCTGTGTGGCCGTAAGATTTTGGTGCTGTCTCCCCTTTCTTGTCCTTGGCTTCCTGCAGCTGTCTCACAGCAATAGCCAGATCCTTCCATATGGGCAGTCAGTGATGGTCGGAGTTTCCAAAAGCCTGTTGAAGAGAAGGGTTTTTATTAACCCAGCATGCAGTCCTCTGGAATGCAGAACCCACGAAGGCGAACGCACTGAGCGTTTTAGCAAATGGTAAAACAGACTCTGCCTTAATCCCTACTTCATCTTCTAAGAACTCTTTCCTGGCTTGTGTTTTCTATACACTTTTCTCTGTCGCCGTCCTAATGCAAGAAGCTTTACTGTAGACTCTGTCTGGGGTTCCTTGATCCCTAGGGCAGGCACCCGCACTACGGCATGCTACCTCCAGGAGAATGATTTGACAAAAACATGCAACAAGCAGAGGTGGTGTCTATTTTTTTGTTTGATAACAAAAAGCAGTTGGGACCCAGAGCCCGACTGTCTTCTCATTTTGTTCGGGTTTAGTTGGATGTAGCTCTAATGAAGCCCATACTTTAGATACGTATCTGTGAGAACAGAATCAGTCTTTCATACTAGCCTTCAATTTGATAAACCACTGACCTATTCCCTCTCAGCTTCGGAATCAAGATCTTTCATTTCCCTTCCTCTCTCCAAAACTTTTCTCTTGCTTTAGAGGGATGCTCCCTTTATATCAGAAGAACAACTCCACTCAGAAGAGCCAGGCTCAGATCTGAGTGTCTCCCAGCTACGTTTTCTCTTGCAAACACTTTCACTTTGGGAACTTTCTAAGCAGAGGTTTCTCACAGAAAGGGGAAGCTAATGCAGCCTCAGTCATCATTAAACTGATCTGCTTCCCACTATGCTGATAAAATAGGACAGATTCAAGTAGCCATCATGAACCTCTAAACAAATGAGTAATCTTAAACACTCTTGCCAATCCAAGCGCAGCTGAGAAGCCTGCAGACACCAAAGTTTACACTACTAAAGTAACTTAGATGCATCAGACCACTTGTATTCACATCCATCTGCAGGTATTGAAAGGCCCATCAGGCAGGTGTCCTGTGCATGTGTCTGCAACAGCACCAGCACCTTTAGCATCAGTATGAGCCAGAGCAGCCACAAGCATTGTCATTCATAAGCCCAGTAGGAGGAATCATAGCATCATCGAATAGTTTTGGTTGGAAGAGGTCTTAAAGATCATCAAGTCCAACTGTGAGCGCAGCACTGCCAAGTCACTACTAAGCCATGTCCCTCAGCATCACATCTACCTGTCTTTTCATCTACCTGAGCGAGCATTGGAGGGAATAAAGATAGCTATCTTTAAATATATCTTCTTCAGATATCTATATAATTTTAATTTCTTTCTCCTTTTGTTTTATCTTGCAGACTTACTTACTTTACCAGTTGCAGGCGTGGGGTCAACCCTAAAAACTGCACTTCTACATTTACTAGAGGGCCAGGAGAATTCCCCAGCCAAATCTGCCTTTAATTCCATCACTGCAACTAGAAAGTTCTTTTTTCTCATGGGGCATTCAGTTCCCTTTGCTTGTCATCTGCTTTTCATGACTGCAATTGTTATAGCATTTATATAATCCTTTTTTTTTTCACTTGAGAACAAGGTGTTGGAGAGATCCCTGTTTACTTGGCAGTTGGACTAACTCTATGGCGTATGAGTATAGCGAGGAAGGTTCTTGTGCCAGTGGCATCCCCCTCACTTTTTTTTCAATCCCATTTATTAGAACTCAGCTGCCACAAGTCCCAGTACTGGAATCACAGAATATCACACAATCCCTTTCCATACAGATACTGTTCTCAGTGCAAAGGTGAAAGTGCTGATTTAGGTTAATTAATGGTCAGCTTTTCCATCCTCGCTTCAGATACTGAAGGGCTTTAGTTGTGCACAAATACTGCTCCTGGATAGTATAGAGGAAAAGTGGGACCGTGGCCATATGTCTTCCTCCCAGCTCTTTTTTATCCTGCTAGAAGAGGCCAGGAGGAGTTATTCCTGTGCTCAGAGGAAACAGGCATGACCTCTATGCCAAATGGCCAGCGAGCTCCCGACGGTAATTATGCAATTAGAGGAGTACAAAGCATTCCTAAGTGAGTCATGCTCGAGCTTTCATAGACTCCGGCAAGAGAGTCAGTGAGCTACTCAGTCCCTTTGTCACTAGCGTATCTACCAGCAAGGAACTCATCCTGCACTGCAAATCACAGAGGTTTCCACTGCAGCGAGGGGCTTATGCTTCCATGTGCATGAGGTAAGAATGAGAGGACATTCACAGGCTTTCTTCCTGCAGAATGGGTTTAGGGCAGGCACATCAAGCTGTTTATACACGGAGTAAACATCTTTATAATCAATCCTCGTGCAACAAGTAGCATATATACTACCAAACCTAGGACCATGCTACGTAGGTAAAGCAGCCAAGATCCCTTCTTAGCTCCTCTCCCAGCCATGGGCAAGTCTGGCACATCCTGTTGTTTCAGGGAAATGTCTTTCCAATTCCTTCATGTTCAGCAGATCTCTTTCCTCCTACTGTCAGGGGGTGACTTTCAGGGAGGCATCACTAAACTCAGAAAAAGGAACAGGAAGAAATTTCTGAAGTTTCTATGTTGCTTTGAATTCCCTGCTGGTAGCTTCCAGGATCCCTGATCTCTGAGTCTAAGACTTGCAGATTTGGGACAGATGGTGAAGTCATTACACATCACACTGGAAAAGGATGGCACCAGATCCTTTTGCACAATTCTTCCCCTCTTGTGAGCCCCAAGATACTGCAGAGATGTGTCATGTTGAGATAAAGTGCTCTGAAATAACATCTGAAAGAAAACTGTAAGAAGAGCCCTTCTGCACCAAAATTTGGCTTGTTTTTATCCCAACAGAAGCAGATGTTATCACACTGAAGTAAGGGCTGTATGCCTTGAGGATTGGTGATCTGGGTTTAATTTCTGTCAGCACTGACTGAGCTTCTCTCCTGCTCAGTTGTATACAAGTGATGTCAAGAATGTCTTCTAAGTGATGCAGGGTAAACAACCTTAACTATTTTGGATGTTTATCTCCCTCCACCATAAACTTCCCCAGAAGACAAAAATAAAAAGCTGGCTCCTTTTCCACAGTAAATCTTGAAACGACTTGGGCCTCCTGGAATAACTTGGACTCACAACCTATGAAATGAAAATTTTAAAATGTAATAAAAGTGGTAAAAGAAAACCCCACAAAATGGTAGTGTAGGAAAAGACTCTATTGGCACAGAATTGGGGGAAAAAAATACATTTTGTGGGAATAAAAAAATCACCGCTTTTTATAATTTCTAGGACCTTTCTAAAATATTATTTTTCAAGTAGGTTTTTTTTTATAGATACTAAGAATGATTATTCTCAAACATTTATCAGAAGGATGCATATAAATAAGTCAGACAATAGTAGAGACACTTTTCCTGTAGGTTTTAGAAATACCTACAGAACGTCCTCTGGGAGCCTCA
This sequence comes from Todiramphus chloris collaris, assembly GCA_025345505.1. NCBI lineage: Eukaryota > Metazoa > Chordata > Aves > Coraciiformes > Alcedinidae > Todiramphus > Todiramphus chloris. The sequence continues at coordinate 7,642,320 of JANVCC010000047.1, read as the reverse complement.
CTGAGGAATGTTGTATTTATAGCCAGTTCCTCATGTTATGGTTGAAACTAGAGTTGGCTTCTCTGGTTTCTTTTTAGTTTGGTGCTCCTGCTGCTGCTCTCCCTGGTACCTCCATATGGAGAGCTGATGGAAAACATCTGGCACTGTCTCTTTGATCATTTTGTTCGGTCGAGCATTTCACCAGCTGCCCCATTCATATTTAACTAAGTCACTTATCTCTGATTACATGAGGGCTGGAGCTGCCCACAAGGAAAAAAAAACCCAAAACATAGGACCTGAGAGTCCTGTGTGCCCTACACAGGCACGTTTGGATTGTGTCTGGCAGAGAAACAGCACTGGTGTAACAAACTGCCAGGAATCAAGAACCGTAAAGTGTCCCTTGTGCACAGGAGATCAAAATAATTCAGTGTAGATTCGTGGAAAATGTGCAGTTGTGGGAACTGCAAGACACGACTATGGACTACAAGTAAAAGTCCTAGCTGGAGGAGGATCTGGGAAGCATCTGGTTAGCACTGTACAAATAGAGTCACATCCTGACACAGTGTGGAGTATCCATAGCAAACAATCGAGTTAACATCCTGGATTTTGGCTAAGCACGGTCCTAGCAGCCACTTGCCCCACCATAGTGCTTTGCTTCAGCTAGCCAGACAGCACATCCTCTGTCAAGGTGGGATCATGCTCTGGGCAGCCTTTGGATACCACCATGGTGTGTACATAAAGGAGGGCAACTGAGAGAAGAATGTCCAGAGTCATGTCCCAAGCTGGTGACTGAAGCAAAGCACCCTATCTAGTATATTGACCCCTTTGCCTGCCTCCTTTCACTGTCAGTGGAAATGGTCTTCACTGTGATCTTCCAAGGCCTGTTGTATGTGCCAGGATCTCAGAAGGGTGGGACTAAAAAGAGTGCAAGGGGTGATGGGAAGAGGGGAGCAACGGAGGGCAGGAGAAGGACCACCTTCACAGGTATATGACCTGCTTCTCCTCCTGGTGAGTTGGAGTGAGAAACAGATGGTCTCCCAAAGGATGACCTGGGAGTCTTGGTCTCCCCCCAAAAACAAATAAAAGGAGTTGGAGTGAGAAACAAATGGTCTCCCAAAGGATGCTCTGTGATGGGACTATTCACAGATGACCCCCAAGTGCCATCAGACCCATGTGGCAATGGGCTTTGGCATGGCATTTAAGTGCTGATTTTGAAATCAAAAGCCAAAATGGTTTAAAAGACAAGTTCCTTGAAAAAAAGAGCCCCTGTTACCCTGGAGGACCATTTTAGCCGAGGTCAGCAGAACTGTCTGAGCTGGCATCCCTTGTAATTAATACATGGGAAAGGCTGGTGCTCTTGCAAGGGATCCCTCATCTCTCTAATTCATTTTTTCCCCTGCCTGTATCTGTGAACTTTCCAGACACTGTCAGAGTCTCTGAGGAGAGCAGAACAAACACTGGAGCAGGGAGCCTGTTACCAGCATGTCCGTTTGAAGACAGTTGTCTTACTTAGGATGTGCTGGGTAGTACTTTGCTACTGTCAGCCTGCAGGATTTTCAGATGTGTCCATCCGGTGTAGGATGGACCTGGATATTTAGACAGAAAAAGGCTGGATGAAGGAGAGAGAAATTTCTGCTGCTAGCCTTTGCCATTATTGAATTTGCACCCAAGCACTGAGCGAGCCTTTTATAACATCTCATTGTGCTGAAGTTGCTTTGGGAATATAGGGAGGAAAATAATGACCATAAGTCCATTTTTGTGGAGGGTAGAAGAGCCCTATGAGTGCAGAGAGACAGTGGGGAGTATATACTGAAAACTTATACCAGATGTAGAAGTCCAGCTGAGGTGACATCATTCACCAGCTGAAAGACACACAAAAAAAAAGTGAGAGACAAGCTGGCAAACCACGTTTTAAACATCTGTGGGTGAAACCTCAGGCCATCAGACATCAGGTCACTCTCACAGTTTGCTGTCAGATGGAAGAAGCTCCAGTGCTCTAAGTCCACATATTTTACTACAGGCAATCAGAAAAATATCGGCTTCCCAATGGACAGATTTGGGCAGGGAATTTATACAGGGCCTGACTTTGCCTCCCTCAGTAGGATGTTGCTCACTAACTACATCCCTGCAGATATGAGAGTCCACGGTTACTCAGACTCTGGGGTGATCTGTGCAAACTCCAGATACGTTGATGGAAATCCTCTTCTCCATCAGTTTGTCTAATAAAAACTCAGAAAAAAAAGTCATCCCAGCTTATTTTCTGTCCCAGTGATGGTCATACTTAGTGGTTAAGAAGGAATCTAAAAGTGAGATCCTTTTTTTAAGGTCAACATGAGTATGAGACATAGAACTGGATCATTGCGGCATCCAATTGAACATGGAATGCTCAGTCTTTTTTTATATTCTAGTTTAATGAAAGGTCAATAACAAATCGTGCAGTGGAACATCGGGTGGGATACGAGCCTTGTTTATATGCATGGACTGAGTGACTGGCTACTTAGGGGCAGCAATGGAGGTTTTACCTCTGAATTCACTGGAAATGGGATCAAGCCATCAGAACTCTCATCTTTTTGTCAATAACTTTATTGGCAGGGCCTGATCTGATTATGCTCTCACTTAGCTCAGGCTGACTTCCTATTTAATAGGATTCTTGCACAGTAAGACACCAGTGTGAAGTCTTAGATAATTAAAACATTAATGGTGACTAGGCCTGTCTTCCTTTTGCAACACTTCCCTCCGTTATTCAAACATTCTGGAAACTTGAGTTCCAAATTTTTGTCTGGATGTATCAGAGATTAATATAAAATCTTTGCTGTAGTTTATCAGGGTTTAGGGTCAGGGCAGCCCCTCAGACCTGTAACAGCTGCTCTCTGTTAACCCCCTCCCTCCCAAAGGGGAAGAGAAAGGGAAGAAGGGAGAGAGACTCAGACATTAGGAAAGGAAATGTAACAGCTTTAAAGAAAATGAAAATAATAATAGTAAAAATTGAATTTATACAAATATATTCAAAACTAGTATTGAACCCAACCCTGCCTCATGGTAATGATGTCACAGCCACCACTGCTGCTGTGGAGCAGGTACCAGGAGAGTCCCAGACTGGGTCCAGCAGCAAATGGGAGCTGTGTTCAGGACCTGGATTCTGGTGCTGCATTCAGCACACACAGCTCGGGACCGAAGGCAGAACAGAGTCCTCCTCGGGTGCCGGGCAGTGAAGAAGGCAGGAGGAAGATGGAAGAGGATCCGAGCCGAGTGGGGCTTGACCCCCCTGCCCCCTCAGCTCTGTCCCGCAGAAGGTGTCTGTGGGCTGGGATCCCTCGCTGGGCAGTTTGGGGTCCCCTGTCCTGGCCGCTCCTTTTCCTTTCTGCCCCCCCAGCGTGGGGCACGAGCCCCAGCAGTGGCCTCGGTCTGCAGCCCCCCGGGTGCTGCCTCTGCCCGGGGGGTGTTGGCACTGCTGGGAGCAGCCGCTGCCCAAGAAACAGCTGCTGGGCTCAGACTCTGCGGGACGGAGAAGAGCTGAGCCGGGAAGGAAAATCACTCGCAGAGTTACTCCTGTGCTCACTCTAACCAGGACATAGTTACAGGTGGAACATGGAGCAGGGGTGGCCTTGGGCATTGTCTGAAGATGATTTGCAGGCTTGTCTGACCTTGGCTGTTTCTGGGACAGATGGTGCCCGTACCACGCGTGTGCAAGGAAGCAAAGGGAAACAGGGAGTTTATCCTTGTGAACAGAGACAAGGGAAGCTTTTGTCCTCAGGATTTCACATGAGAGAGGGTAGGCAGAAGGAAGCAGGGACAGCTGGACAAATGTGGGAGACTGGTCTCATAAATACGTGGGAGTCTTCAGTCTCCTGCTGAAAAAATTGTGTTTGACTTGTGTCAGGAATGTCCATCTTACATCTTCCACACAGAGGATGCATTTCCCCATGATGCCCAGTGATCTGCTGCAATCCTCTGATGGTGCCTTGCTTGCTTCCCTCCTTCTCTCTTTCAATTAGCAAAAACAATGAAACCATGAGAATTTAAGGATAACGTTACTGGAAATGTGAGGTTTCTGAAGTATTCCTTCACTTTTGTTTTCATGTGTGTGTACAAGATGTGTACACAGATTGAGCATGAAGCTTGAGGCTCCCCACGTGTCACTGGCAATTCACAGACTATCCAGCAAACATTAGAATTACTTCTCTCACAAGTGAAATATGAACGGGAATCTTCTTCAAGCATTAGTTCTTCACATCCTCTGTTGCCTCTGACAAAGAGTGGCAGTTAAAAATCAGACAAACAAAGGACCCTACCGTGTCAGCTTTTGAAAAGCCTTCTTCACCATTCAGGACTTCCATGTTCTCCATTTAGGAAGCACACCACAGAATTTTGGGAGGGACTCTGACGCTGCAGCTGTTTTGTGTGGTTAAGTTGCATTTCATCCTTAATGGACTCCACCTCCTACAGCTTTTTTTCAGCTACTGAATGGGGATTTTTTTATAAGATTTAGCTAACCCAGGCCTAGAAGTTAACTGCACTACACTCAGCAATGCAGTAAGACCATGCAAACCAAAACGGCTTGTCTCAGTCTACACCGAACACAAGTAAATCTGCAGTTAATTACGTTGCATGCCATGAAACAATGAGTCACTGTAGTTTTAAGTAATCGCCAATTTGTACGGGGAGTTTATCATCATAGGATGTCCTTGGAGGCTCGTTTTCTCTTTCCAGATTCAAACATGCGGTATGATATACATGTGGGTAATGAGAATGTCTGTAATTAACAATATTAGTGCTATCAAGAATTCTAAAAGATACAGTAAGCTGTAATCTTCTCCTACTTACATAGAGACTTACTGACGCAAGAAGGACACGTATTGCTTTTTTTATTTAATTCACAGTCTTTTTTTTTATTTCTCCCAGACATAGGACACTGAAATTTATGTACTGTCAGTAGTGAAGGCCCAGTTGTGATGCCTGTATTCTGACACCTGTTGGAAATCTGTATTACAGACAAAAAAGAACCAAATAAAGCAATGACAGTTGACTGAAGACGAGCCAGTGTGTGCCCAGATGGCCAAGAAGGCCACCAGCATCCTGGCTTCTATCAGCACTGGTGTGGTCAGCAGGACTAGGACAGGAATTGTCCCCCTGGACTGGGCACTGGTGAGGCCTCCCCTCAAATGCTGTGGTCAGTTTTGGACCCCTCACTCCCAGAAGGACATTGAGGGGCTGGAGCATGGCCAGAGAAGGGCAATGGAGCTGGGGAAGGGTCTAGAGCACAAGTGTGGTGAGGAGAGGCTGAGGGACCTGGGGTTATTGATCCTGGAGAAAAGGAGGCTGAGGGGAGACCTTCTGGCTCTCAACAATTCCCTGAAAGGAGGTTGGAGACAGGGGGGGTTGGGCTCTGCTCCCAAGAAACAAGCGACAGGATAAGATGAACTGGCCTCAAGTTGCCCGAGGAAGGTTTGGGTTGGAGTTGAGGAACAATTTCTTCCCCTTGAGGGTTGCCCAGGGCTGTTGCAGGCTGCCCAGGGCAGTGGTGGAGTCCCCACGATCCCTGGAGGGGTTTCCAAGCCGTGGAGATGTGGTGCTGAGGGACATGGGTTAGTGGTGCCTTGGCAGTGCTGGGGGAATGGTGGGACTTGATCTTAAAGATTGCTTCCAGCCAAAATAATTCTTTGATTCTATGAAAAAACTAAGAAGCAGTTCAGTCTGACACCGTAAGTGTTAAGAGTGAGGTAGTAAACCCATGGCTTAGTGAATTTCACAATTACCGTGTGACAATGACAACGCAGGAATTCAGGATATCTTTTTATGGGGTGGCCACAAGCAAATCCAGCCTCCTTTTGCCTGAATCCAGGAGCTGTGCAGTGGTGTTCACACAGCATTTTGCCCAAGCTGCAGCACACTACCACAGCTTTAGGGCTTCTTGCCCAGCAGAGCCTGCATCCAGCCCACGGGTACGACTGTAGCTGGAAACTCAAAGGCTGGAATTCAAAGTGTTTAGACTAATGCTTCAGGACAGAAAAAAAAAAAAAAAAAAAAGTATGGTTTTTTTTCTGGGCAGGCCACCCTGCTGATTAATAGGTTAGGTTGGGTATTTTCAGGTCTAGTTGCATACAATAAGCAGGTATAAAGTTATTCTCTGTTTTTCTCAAATGTTTGGCAGAATGGAGGGGAATCTTTATTCACCTTCCGTGAATCGTAACAGAATATCTCACTCATCTGTGCAAATTAGATTCCTATCAGATCAAATCGCATGAGAAAAGGAGTGGTGCTTGTGATATTTGGTTAGAAAAGCTTGTTGACAGCACTGTGAAAGGTATTAATCATCTGAATCCCTGTAGACTCCACCAGAAGAAGAGTCAAGGGTACAGAAGGGATCCAGGACTCTTCCTGATGAATAAATTTAAAGATTTTAAATTTTGATGAGGTTAGATTTTTTTTTTCCTCTAACTTTATTAATCCATGTGAGGAGTAGAGTTCTGATTTTGCTGGAGAACAGAGCCTAAAATTTCTTTTATTTCTTAAACAACAGATAGGCCGGTCAGCATCTGAATATCCATCAGAATCTCTTTTCTAATTAAAATTCATCAGCTGGATCAGGAATATGATGATGCTCAGAGGCTGAAGTGAGCCGCATTCAAACACTGTAAATAAAGTTCATAACCTTTCCTCTTGAGCTGTCAGTTCTGTCTTTGGTTTCTGAATCATTTCATGGTGTTGATCCAGGGCTCCAGCGATGCTGAAAAAGACATTGACCACTGTGTAAGTGGGTGGAAAAACATCATTCGGGGTATATCTGCTGCAAGTATGTCTGTAATTCTGTGAAGGAGATGGTGTTACTAAGAACAGATTGGTGTCTGAGACTGCCTTGAGCCCAGCCAGCTGTAGTTAAACCCTCAAAGGCTGACAAAGTGCATTCCTAATTATATCAGTGGAGTGGACGGCTGGGTTAGGTTACCTCCTTTGAGACCATTGGTGATGAGTTTCCATCACTGGGGTAGATTTTATGTTTCACTCAAACCAAAGGGGACCTCAGTCTGTGCAACAACAGAAATGAACCAAACACTGAGGTGACACGTGTCATTGGGACCATCCTAAAGCCCACAGCTGGCCCCATCCCACAAATTCACTGGACACAGCAGTAGCAATAACATTTGGTAGGCAATCTTTGAAGACTTGGAGTAAATTTTTTGTTAGTATAGGACTATTCTTTGAAATTAAGTAAAGCAGTTTGCATCAGGTACAGGGAACTAGATAGTGGGAAAAGTTTTTCTAATATCTTTACAGAAAATGCGTACCGATGGCCTTGACTTCTTCACAGGATCTTACAACATCCACTGATGTCAATATACTTAAGCAACATGTATAGCTGCAGATGATAAGCTCAGATATTATTTTCTGTGCTTTTCTGCAATTAGTATTTTGTTAAAAACTTAATGCCACTTTTCTGTCATTCATGACAGCTTATAAAATGAGTGATTCCCTATCATGTGGTGACAGCAGAGTGAGCGTAGCGTCTTCTGAACATGACTTGAAAGTGAGGAGTAGGTCTTGGGGATAAATAGCAAACAGTACATCCTTACATATGGTGAGAGGAGTGGCATATTCTGACAGAAGGGGAGGAAACTTCTTCATCTTCAATAGCAATTTTGCATTCAATGAAAAGAATTTGCTCGCTTTGCAAAACTGCTGCTGTGCATTTTGTGTTTGGGAGACATCAGGAAAAATCCTGTTTGCTTAAGTGAATGTTTGAGCCATTGTTAGGCCTTCCTCACCTTTAAACCGCTCTACCCAAAGCCAGAGAGATGATGCAGTTCTCTGTACATGCCACCTGGAAAATCCTGTTTTAGAGTTGCACAGTGTGATGGGCCAATCAGATAAGTCCTGTCTGTGGAGAGGACATGTTTGTTTTAACTGTTGAATTGTGGAGGTTATAGAGAGTTGAATCTTTGAAATACAAATGTAATTGACATCTCACAACATTTGAGGTCAGAAACAAAACTCCTCTTGGTGGCAGTTCTCTTTGGGCTTGTCACTAAAGATCTAGATGTCCCTGCAACCAACTCTATATCCTTAATACACGTTGCAGCAATTCTTTCAGGTCATTTATTTGCTCCATTCTCTTAGTTAAAAACTCCTAAATTCCTCACAGGGATGAATCAGTTATCAAATTTATCTGTAATTGTATTTCTACTGAATACACTTGGTGTATTTATTGGACTTTGTTAAAAACAACAACAACAACAACAACAAAATAATGACAAAAACCAGCCGAAAGCTACTGAATTACACAGGGAAGATAATAGTGTGGGGCAATTCTGTAACGGTCCGTCATGATGGAAAAACTGAGCAAGTTCAATGGGATATTTTTCCTATTAGATTCATCATAGTCACTTTTTTGGACTGCCCTCAGAGAAATACACTTGCGACTGGAAATTTTATCACAAGTTAACACTGGACCCCAAAATCCAAACAAAACAATGAAGCAACACAGACTTTCCTTCCTATTCTGATTGCATCACTGGAACCACTGCCTAATAGAGGGATTTTGCTTGAAAAAACTTCCTTCTCTATTTTTCACAGTGCTGTGTGTCTGCATTCCTGTTCATTGGTGTGCTTGATTAGCTGAAATCAAATACAATGATGCAGATCTCCAAGCAGCTATAAAAACTCCAAGTGAGCAATACTAACAGCAAAAAAATACTCCACTTTGCGATCTGCATGGGAATCGCTGGGCAGAAAGCAAAAGAGCTGACACGAAGTCATGAACGTGTTTTGCCCTCGTGTTATTTTGTCATTGTGTAACTACTCAGAAGTTCACTCTTGAGCAGACTTCAAATAGCCGCGTGGACAGGTAACAAAGGACCTGCTGTCTGAGTCTCTGCCCCGTGCACAGCTCTCCTCTGGAAAGAAGAGGCTGGATTTTAAGAAATTCTGTAAGTATCAAACTGTGAGATACTCCCCATGCTGCTCTCTCTCCTTTTGATACTACTTTTTGATACTACTTTTGATTTCTGATGTGTTGCTGGTTCATGGTTTTGCAAGAAGTCCTCTAAATTTTGAGGACAGGGAAAGTATTTTGTTCCTGTTGCTGTTGTGCCTTCTAGGGATGAATCATTGAATTGATTTTGATCCTGGACATCAATTTAAATGACTACAAATACAATTTTTAGGTGCCTGAGGTAAAAAGATTGGTGGAGATTTATGTCATCCTGTCCGTATTTTCAGAATGTGTAGCTTATGTAAAAATAGCATAAAATAATACACAGCAGCCAAACAGAAACCTAAGCAAGGAATCTTCCAATAATCAAAAGAATCTAAAGGAACTTGAGAAAAAACCTCAGGATTTAAGAATAAAGTGGCAATTAGTTAAGGTAACAGGAAGTACATAAGTAAAAACCAAAATATCTGAACTCTAATGACAACTGTGCTTTGATGCATTTTTGCTACGCAGATGAGGGGTTTTTTTTTTGCATTTGTCTTGTCTTCAGACAAAATTTGGCTAGTCTGTCTTTGAAAATGAGACGTGTGACAGCACTGGAAGAGAACTTGCTGAGGAGACACACTCTTCTGTTACTAGGTAGTGAAGTGAAGGAAAGACCAAAACTATGAGGAAAGCAGATGAAAGATCATTAAAAATTCTTTAGTTGAAGCTTATTTGAAGCTTATTGACTTCAATGTTCAGTTTTGGTGTGTGGTGCTTTATTCAAATTACTGATTTAATCACGAGCTTGTTGAAATCAAAGCTGCTGAAAAGTTCTGCAATTGCATTATGTGGGAAAGACAGTCTGTGCCTAGAATATTAATGCATTGTTGGAAAGCATTAATGATTGTTGAAATCAAAATAGTTACTCAGAAGTCTAAACAAGTAGCTGAAACACACTGATGACAAAAGAGAGTGTAAGAAAACACGTTCGTATCAGATGTGATGGGAGAACGTTTCGTAAAAGTCAAGTCTGGATGTTTCTTTGATGCAACCCTTGAACTGCCTAAGGTCAAATTATTTATTACACTGTATTTGAGTTCTGAATTACTATCCTATACACAATGTAAATAGGAAAGTCCTGCTTCCCTGGAAATGATGATAAGAGAATAGCTTCTCGGTTAGCTGTGACCTCATGCTACGATCCAATGCTTGCCTAAGGAAAATTAAATTAGTATATTTTTGCGTGAAGAAACCGACCAGATAAGTGGTGGAAATTCTTGCGTTAAGCGCTTCTACTCTCTGTAGCATAGAAGGTTTTCTGATTTGCTCTATTTCGAAGCACTTTGAACACCTTTTGATGGATGATCTGTTTTTAACTATAATGACAAGATAAATCGTGAGAGCAATTCTGTGGCTCCTTCGAGTTGCTGTAGTTGTCTAATTTTCATTGGGCGCAAACTTTACCATAAACTTAGTGGTTCTTGCCCCATGTTTCCTGCCATGTTTGCTGGTCCTGACTCATGCATTATTAGTTATGTTCTGTTTCATATGGGAATAGTCTATACAGTATTGTTGAATTGTACTTTTGTCACAGGTAGACACCTGGGGGAATTGTGTTATCCAGTTGCTTGTGAAGGGGAGACTTAGGTGACTTCTAAGCTTTTCTGAGGGATGTACCAGGGGGTACTCTGGAGTCCTCTTGACCCACCTCCCAACTCAGATCATTGCTTCAAAGTGCTACAGTGAGGCCAGAAAATTTTGCCTTACGGCTTTCAGAATGGTATCTCTGCCTGTGGCTGATGTACGGACAGAAAGTGTAGGAAAAACAAACAGAATTGCTGCCCACAGGCTCATGTACCTCATGGAGCTGTGACAGCAGCATCTCTGTGAGCACTTGCTGGAGGAAACTCTAGATGAATAGGCCGTTCACAAACACCAAATGTCTTTGTTTCACTTTGCTGTTTGTTTGATCCAAAGTTATTGACAAATTCCCACAGAGGCCATTTGGCAGTTAGATATGTACAAACTACTTTCCTTCCCTTCTAGTCTATTCAGACTCAGAAACACAAGCACATGGTGATGGCTTAACAAGTCACTACTTACACTGTGAGCTTTTGCAACTGTTCAGGAACCTGCTCTTACTACGGGGCAAATAAAAAGTAACTTAATTAGGCTTTTACCAGTTTTAAGGCAGAATAATTTTTCATTATGTTACATTTGCCGCAGACTATATTTTCACATGATCACATAATGACAGAATAGTAGGGGTTGGAAGGGACCTCTGGAGATCATCTCGTCCAACCCCTCAGCTAAAGCAGGTTCACCTAGAGCATGTTGCCCAGGATCACATCCAGGCAGGTCCACTATAGTCGATATAGCTTGGTTGCCCATCAGGAACTTTTACAGCAGTAACAATAACATTATTGTCTCAGTACTTAAAATGATATGTGTCTGAAACTCTTTCCTCTGAAACAAAAGAACTCCATAACTACACCTAAGAAAGATGCTTTCTTGGGTAGTACATAGATATGAAAAAAGGGACTTTAGTGCTTCCTCCTGTCCTTACCACCACTTTCTGAGATTGCACTAAATCATTCTTTGAGTCCATGTCTCTCAAACATTCTGGACCATGGTAGTCAAATGTCAGCTTCTTCAATGCTTCTTCAAGCATCAGGCATCCTCACTGAAACAATTATTGAGCGAAGTTTGATTTACGTTTTCCATTTCACTGGCATTATCATTCATCAGTGTGGGATCCACAGCACAAATAACTTTGAGAAAGAAGGCTCTTTGAGAGCATGTGCTAACTTCATCTAAAATTTCTTTCCAAGGCCAGGAGAAGATTAATGCAGAAGGCCTGGAACCTCAGTCAGATCCTTTTCCTGTTGCTCCAATGCTAAAATGAACAAGAAATTTCCTCCTAAGTCTCACTGCACAACCCACATGCACACACATGCTCCAGCATAAGCGACGTCTGCAGCCTACGCAGGAGAAATACTAATCTGCCCTAATTCAGGCTCTCAGGCTCAGACTTGAGCTGGGATTTGAGCCCAGGCTGCTCTGACTGGAGCATCAGCAGTGCCAGCAGCACAGAGACAGGGGCACGTGTCCCATCTCACCATGCCTTCCCTGCAGGAAAGCGGCTCCAGCTAGGACAGCTTCCAGCTCTCAGTTTTAAAAAACATCCATGTAAAAGCTGGCATCTGCACAAATCACAGCTCTGAGGAAGTTCTGGAGATAGTTGTAACTGCTCTGGAAAGGAAGAAGTGGAAAGCCAGGAGCTCATTTTTAAAAACAAAGCAGCAGCTAGGGGTTTATTTTCTTCCCACTGCCTTCTGGCAGGTGACCTCAGTGAAGGGATGAGTACTGAGCACTACATGGCAGCAGTCTCACTGCAGTTTGGTTTGAACCTGGTTTGTGAGCAAGCAGAGAGCTGTCTCTTGTTGTCCATGCTCAGCTGTCCTACCAGCCCCAGTCCCCAAACCTCGGAGGCATTAGAATTAGCTCCCATGCAGGTGTTGATGCTCTCAAATGCAATGGCACGCTCACCACGCACGTCTGGGGAGCTCATCAGAGGACAGGGTCAGCGTTTTCCTTCCTTCAGCAGCTCCAAACTCCTGATGGTCCTTGTCCAAGCACTGCTGACTTAATTTTAAGTTAAAAACAATCAGCTCTCACTTTTACTCCATGCTTGTGAGAAGTTATCACCTTTTCACAATTTCAGCCCATTGCCCTCCTCTCCCAGTGCATGTGTGGATGGTTTTATTGAAAATGAAAAGCAAGAAAGGAGAAAATAAGAGAGAAGAGAGAGATTAAAACACAGACCAAAGAGCTCATTAATATGGCAAAGCTAACATAATGTCATCTGGTTTATGTCTCATCCCTATTCAGAGCTTCATCCTGCTGGGTACTCAGTGCTCATGCTGCTCCTTACGGCACTCTCCAGAGCATGCTTAACATTAAGTGCTTTGCTGGACCACAGCCAACATCCTGAGCACCTCAAAAGAATCAGACTCTGCTTAGTTTTTTTGGTTTGTAGAAAGAACCTCTTTCCAGCTCTGAGCCTTGGCACTCCTGACCGAGATTTCTTCTTCCCCACCCCACTTTGACCCTCAGATTTTTTTCATTTTTATTCTGAATAGTTGGTGCCAAGCAGGCTTAGGCCACTGGTTGCCCACTGTGCAAACTCCAGTATGGACCACTAGCCTCTGAGAAAACTCCAGGGGACAGTATTTTAGCCTGAACTGAGGTCCTACCTGGAGTTATTCAAAATGTCTTTTGCTTGACCTGTGAAAATTAAAAACTTCAGCTACAGAGCAGAAGGGAGAGCGTGCAATAAACTCGTGGTCATTGTTAGGGTATATTCCAAAGAAGAAATGGGCTGTTAAACCCAATCAAAGAAAACCCTAATACTTGAAGTCAATAACTCTAAACGTGTCTGTCAGCACAAAGTGCACCTTCTAGCCACTCAATTTCAGTCCTTTTCCAATGACAGTGAATCTTTTTAAAGAGCTGCTGTAAATTACAATTCCTAAGCAAATTTTCAAATTTTAGAATCAGTGCTAAAAAGCATGGCCACCAGGACCAGGGCAGAGATTGTCCCCCTGCACTCAGCATTGGGAAGGCTGCGCCTCAAATGGTGGGTTCAGTTTTGTGCCCCTCACTCCCAGAAGGACATTGAGGGGCTGGAGCGTGGCCAGAGAAGGGCAATGGAACTGGGGAAGGGTCTAGAGCACAAGTCTGGTGAGGAGCAGCTGAGGGATCTGGGCTTGTTGAGCCTGGAGAAAAGGAGGCTGAGGGGAGACCTTCTGGCTCTCGACAGCTCCCTGACAGGAGGTTGGAGCCAGGTGGGGTTTGTCTCTTCTCCCAGGAAACAAGTGATAGGAGAAGAGGAAACAGACTCAAGTTGCCTCAGGAAGGTTTGGGTTGGAGCTGAGGAACAATTTCTTCCCCACAAGGGTTGCCCAGGGCAGTGGTGGAGTCCCCATGATCCCTGGGGTGGTTTCCAAGCCATGGAGATGTGGTGCTGAGGGACATGGGTTAGTGGTGCCCTGGCAGTGCTGGGTTGGGTTTGGCTGAATTATCACCAGCAGTTGCTGGCCCAGTCAACTTGGAGGGGCCACAGCCGGGATAAACAGCTCAACCAGCCAATGGGAGTGTCAGTGCTGTAAGAGAGCCTGCTGCTGTATAAGGGGAAGGTTGGTCATGGGTTGGGTCCCGCAGGTAGAAACAGCGACGGCATTTCTTGGGTACCAGTAGGATCTCACGTTTTATATTACTTGCTTTCTATATTATTTCATCAGTATCATGATTATTACTGTTGTTTTTTTCTCTCTTTGTGGCACTCTATGAAACCATCTTTATCTCAGCCTACAGGGTCTCACCTTTTTTGTTTGTTTTTCCTCACGAATCACCTTCCCATCCCACAGGAGGGGGCATGAAGGTGGGGGTGGGGGAAGTGGTGTGTGGTGTTTAGCTGCTGGCAGAGGTTAAGCCATGGCATTGCTTAACCATTGGACTTGATGATCTTAAAGGTCTTTTCCAACCAAAACAATTCTGTGATTCTATCCGTAACCAGTCTGAGTAGCTTCCTATAAAGAGAGAAGGGCATAACAAAGCAAGCAGAGACACTTTTTGCTGTCATGGCAAATCTCAAAGTTGTAGTTTCAGGGTCAGGCTGCATAATTCCCTGTGTCAAGTGATCATTACTCAGTGCTTTAAAAATCATTGAGGTGCACACGTCCACTGTGATGTGGTCTCTCCCATGCTCCATACCCATCTGTGCACCCCTCCATGTGTGCAGGGAATGTTAAGTCACCTGTGGGGCATCATCTGTGGTAGCTGTGTGCAGACACCCAGCATTTTACCATTTAGTGGTGGAACGCCAGGAACATCACCCCTCACCTGCTCTCTGCTTGCTCTCCACTGCCCACACAATCAATTTTACCGGCTGTGTGAACCTCTGACCATCTTCAAATAGCTGCTATAATCTCTAAGCAGCTTGCCAGAAAGAAAAACAAAAAATAAAGGAAATATTTACCACTTTTCCTCAGTTATAACATTGGTCTAGGGCTTGAAAAAGACCTGGATCACTGATCAAATGAAGGTCTTGTATGTCCTTGTGTATGTTCATGCCCTCTGAGCCTAGAAATAATTCCTCACCAGAGTGTTATGCCTCGTAGGACCCAAGAAGGCAGCTTTAAAATTGCTGTGTAATTGAATACGGGAAAGACTCTTGGCTCTTTGTTGTCACTGTGATGCTTTTCTTATATCCCTAACTTTCAGAGTTTGTATAGTGAGAAAGCTACATTTTGAAGATTGAATTGCTTCTATCTTAGGGGTATAAAATGGTATTTTCTGCCTGAACTGCAATCAGGATATGGCCAGGGAGCGCAACCTTCAGGAGCTGCAGTGTGTTGATGGTAAAAGACATTTTCCAGAGTAGCTGGTACAAAACACAGTGCCCAGGAGGCTTTTACTTTGACTCACACCTTTACTACATCATCATCATCATCATCATAACAACACCACTATTTTCATGGCACACAGAAACAAACTCAATGAGCAGGAGTGGTGTAAGCAGCAGCCTGAAAGTTCATGGGGTCTGTAAACAGGCTTCTATGTAGGCTGGAATTAGACACAGCCCTACCAAGACACAGCCCCACAGAGTTTCCTGGGAGGTCTCTTGCACCCAAACCTCCAACACGGATGATGTTGAGTCAAGGAGTAAGGGGTGTCTTCATCAGATAGTGTTCATGTGTGTCCTCCTTGAGTGGTATTTCACTGCCTTCCTCTTAAATCCCAGGACTTTTCCCCTTCTAGCACTAAGGTAATAACACGTGTCCTCTCAGATGTCAGTTGCCCTCCCAGCTCATAAAAATCTCCAGGAAAACAAGAACCTGGGCCACGTGAAACTCTTCTCCATAGGAGCACCCAAAGAGAGCTGCCCACAGTTGTGGCCGCTGGCACCAGAGCCTGTTCCTGCATTTCGACAAAGCTGCCAGGAAGGCCTTTTCAAAACACCACCTCTTATCAAATATCTCGAATTTTCCCTCTCTCTGGTTCAGCACTTCCTATTACTCATAATCAGCATTTTTTTCCTTCTGTTTTGCCAACTCTGGGATCGGTACCAGCTGGTACATGAATGACAGGGAGCTGAAGCTCTTCAACACAAGAGAGCTGGAAGAGGAAATAGCTGTCAGATAATCACCTCACAGGACTGCATGAAGCCTGTGACATTATCCCATGGCTGGTACCCTCTGACTTCCCACCTGGGTTTGTGCAAGTGTGAGAGGGGCTGAGAAAGAAAAGCTGGAGGCAGCAAGTGAGGGCTGCCCTGAAGAAGTGCTCTTCTGTATATCACCCTTCATGAAAACCATGGGTCTGGGTATGTCTTGTTTGGATGGTGGTGGGGAAGCCAGAGATTCCTGAATCTTGATAAAAGCCTTGATCTTGAAAGCAAGCAGGTAAATCATTCAGGCTTCTGAAGGTATTTGCATTTGAAGGGAATATGCCCATGTCTCAAGCAGAAAAAAATGCCTTTGGGGGCTTGAGTTGTGTAGAATCATAGACTGGCTTGGGTGGGAAGGGACCTTTAAAGATCATCTCATCCAACTCCCCTGCACTGAGCAGGGCCATCTGCAACTAGAGCAGGTTGCTCAGAGCCCCAGCCAACCACATCTGGAATGGTTTCAGGGATGGGGCAGTGACCACCTCTCTGGGCAACCTGGGACAGGGTCTCACCACCCACAGCATAAAAAATCTCTTCCTTCTCTCCAGTCTAAATGTCTCTGTTTTATTTTAAAACCATCACCCCTTGTCCTGTCCCAACAGGCCCTGCTCAAAACATTGTCCTTGTCTTTCTTTTAGACCTCCTTTAAGTCCTGAAAGGCCCCAATAAGATCTCCCCAGAGCCTTCTCCTCTCCAGGCTGAACACCCCCAGCTCTCCTAGACAAGGGGTTCCAGCCCTCCCAGCATTGCTGGTGTTCCTCTGGCCCCGCTCCAACAGGTCCCTCTCTTTCTCTTTACCCTGTACCTGCTACGGCTGTTCAGACCTGCACAAGTCAGGGCAAAATACCACTTACGAGCAGTACTAGTGATGGTCTTGATTCTTCAGGTGGCACAGACCTGATTTTGGCCACAGTGGCTGTGCCCAGCACTGACCATGGTGGGCTCTAGGTGTCTGGATTGAAGCCAGGCAAGGGAGATCTGTGGCCTCAGCTATTGTCACTCTTTTAATGCCTTTGGTGGTGGTGGTAAACAATAGTATTGCTGCTTCCTTTCCTTTCCTTTCCTTTCCTTTCCTTTCCTTTCCTTTCCTTT
>JANVCC010000047.1:7537918-7625094 GCA_025345505.1 Todiramphus chloris collaris | reverse complement strand
CTTTCCTTTCCTTTCCTTTCCTTTCCTTTCCTTTCCTTTCCTTTCCTCTTCCCTCTCTCTTCCCTCTTCCCTCTTCTCTTTTTTTTCTCTTTTCTTTTTTCATCTCATGCTAATATTTTCAAATTTCTCGTATTTTACTTTTCATGTTGAAATGTCTGTTGTGGTTCACAGTGAAGCAGTTAGCATGGATTCATTCTTTTAAAATCGGCTATAAAAGTTTCTTTTTTTTTTTTTTTTTTTCTGCATTGTATAGGATGGTCATCTCAAATTCTGTCTGACTGACAAGCCCAGTTCTGCATCCATGTCAAATAATTAACAAAATTTTAGATGAACCTCATATTTCTGTTCTACACGGTAATTATGGATGTTTCTGTTTAAAGGAGTGAACTTTGGAGATTGCACATTTGTAATCGATTGAGCATGTTCAGAGCCGTAATTGTGTATAGAAAGTAAAAATTTCTTTTTTCCTCTGTTGAGTTGTGTCTACCAGAATGTTCAGATGTAATGCTTAGTTAGTTAGGGATTCTTTTTCAAGTCCTTTTACTGGAATACACCTCACAATTTACAGTCCCCCTCAAATAATATTGCTTATTAAATTAGTGAATGATTATATTTCACTATTAAATGAGTGAAACTAGTAAGGTATTTTATTCAGATTAAATCCTCACCTTGAAGGATAAGTGAATTGGTCGATGGACCATTAGAAACTCAGGACAAGCTCACCCCTGTTCTTAAAACAAAGGTTACTGGCCTAATATGTTTTTGGCAGCTTCACATTAGTGAAGACCATCTGTTAATATAAAAATATTTGTGATACGTTGCAGTGGTTTAGCTGTAGTTAGCTGAGCAGCGTTTGGTTAACATCTAAGGGAGGAGAAGGGGGAAATAAATGTCATACATTTGGCAACGAGTAAGCCAGCGCTTTGCCCCATTGTTGGCTTTGTTTGGGTTGAGAGAAAGCTCCTCTGCTTTTGCTCAAGCTGCAGTCATCCTTGGTGTCATGGATTCTGGAGTTTCTATACCCTTTATAATACTCTTTGAACCCTCAGCCCACATCATATGTTGTGAATATTCTTGTTGCGGAGCAGACTGGCAGGCAATCGTTTTAGACTGCAGGAACCCTACCCTTGTGCCTCAAAGACAAGGAGCAACATCACGGAGGAGAAGGAGCACAAAGACCAGCTTGTATGAGAAAGCAAAATGTGAAAGAATCACTGAAAAAGATTACTTTTAAGGGTCAGAGTTTTACTGCTTTTAAGGGGTGATTCAAACTGTACCTAGGAAAGGCTTTTCAGGGCTACAACTGGTTGAGGCTTTTGCTGCAGAAAAGTTGGTGCTGGTGAATGTAGGAAATGGTAGCAGGGCAGACTGTCAGCTCAGGTCCTTCTTTCCAAGTGAATTTCACTGAAATTCAGAGATACTAACAAGTAACCATTTTCTTCATCTTCCTGCCAGGTGACTGATAGAGTATGTTGTTCATGCCCTCCTCAGTGGCTCTTCCATCGCAGAAACACATAGAATCCCAGCATGGTGGGGGTTGGAAGGGACCTCTGGAGATGATCTGGAGCCACCCCCCTGCTCCATCCAGCAGGGTCACCCAGAGCAGGGGGCCCAGCATCCCAGTGTCCAGGCGGGTTTGGAATCTCTCCAGAGAAGGAGACTCCACAGCCTCTCTGGGCAGCCTGGGCCAGGGCTTGGTCACCTTTAAAGGAAAGAAGCTTTTCCAGTGTCATCTTTTTAATCTTGCTTGATCTTTGAAAGAAATGATGGCTCTAAGGGACAGTAAGTGGCTTCCTTGGGGAATCGTACTGTAAATTCTTGGACTTAGGATAACTAACAGCTTCTCTATGATATAGTTTAATGTAAGAAGTAAGACAGGCTTTTGTTGGAGGGACCCAATAGGAGAGCATTGTCAAAAGTCTCCAGGTTACTGAAAATTAAGATGAGAAATGGTGTTTCTCCAAAGATCACAGAGCCACCTGGGAAAAAGCTCTCTGATTGTAAATTCAGCATAAAAACCAGCTCCCCCATCACTTGGCTCCACATTCTGTTTCCAGTGTACATATGGCCCTGGTTTGCAGCTATCGCAGTGAGTGCTGGAAAACAAGCTCAGTCTCTTCCTGCTCATTTACTGCTGGAGGAGGATTTGTTTTTTTTTTCCTGCCAGGCAAATCCATTTGTCAAGGTGACCTCAGTGGCCGACGCTGAGCGGCACAGCAGATAAAAAATGCTGCCTCAGCTTATTTGTGGAGCCCAGCTCCGTGGCTGTCCACGGGTCTCCTACGAGGCACAGGTTCGTTGCCAAACACAACCCTTCCAACAGGCACCACGAGGGTTTCTCCGTTCCACAGAGTTCGTACATCGGCGCTGCACATTTTGCAATCCTTCTTCTGTCACGCTCTGTAAACCCTCTTCTCTCGCCTGACCGGTTTTATGTCTAAATGGTCTTGAGGTTAAGGAGTTTCTCTGGAAAAATACATATTCTGTAAATGAATGGTCTCCTAGGCAGACCTAAGACCACAATTAAACTTTCATCTATCATGAACGTAGGTAGGAAATTTGACAGATCCCCTGCCAAAGCCCAGGCAGAAGAAGCAGATCTTCAGAGATCTCCTATGAGAAGGTTTAATCTTTTGTGGCATCTGAGGAACCGATGTCAAGTCTGGACTGCCTGGCCATGAAAGACTATCTTCTTCCTATCTACATAGCTGCTTTCAAATACATCACTTATTAAGTTTTAGGATATTGCCATTTTTCTACCGTGGAAAACAAGCCAGATTTGGAGCATGTGTGTTTAATGCATCCCAGCGTTAATGTAAAATCCAACTTGGAGCAGAGCCTCTGATTTTCACCACTAACAGCTGGAATAGATCAATATATAGAGTCCCTGAAAATAGCAGTCATGTTTCAGAAGAAACCACCACATGATAATGATCCTGCCAGTTAAATTTCTGTGGAATAA
Organism: Todiramphus chloris collaris; assembly: GCA_025345505.1. NCBI lineage: Eukaryota > Metazoa > Chordata > Aves > Coraciiformes > Alcedinidae > Todiramphus > Todiramphus chloris. Next base: position 7,622,132 of record JANVCC010000047.1, on the reverse strand, counting down.
TTAATCCAATGATAATTCTTCCAGTTCCTTCCTTGTAGTTTTATTTTTGTGCTGGCCATATGACATCAGTTAGACAAGTCTTTAAAGCTATTCCCCAGCAGCAGTGACCTGTTAAAAGAGGAGACCAAAAAAGGGAACACTACTTTTTCAGGGAAGGAAACAAAAAAGGTTTGAATTGATCAAAATCATCTACAGAGTATGTTTTGTAGCCAAGAAAAGAAAATAAGCAAAAATCAGAAAAAAAAAAAAAGCCGAAGTGTTTAATTGTGACATCTTATAAATTAACTGGTTTGTTTCTAATTAATGTGTATTTAGCTTTTGAAAGAAAAGTATAACAAATCTCTGAGATCAAACAGTTTATTGTTATTCTGAACTTCTACAGGAAAAGAAAATGGCTTTGTTTCAGGTAAAGAAGGCTTTGTTCAATTACTTTTTTGACCCAAGCCCTGAAAAATCTGTTATTTACGTAGATGATTGTTCTGTTACTTACATCCAGATGTAGCAAAAAGCTTAACTTAATTTGTCTCGTTGTAAGGATAATTTAGATATATTTCTGCACATACAGAGTCGACACCAGACCTATTTTATGTCACAACATTAAACTAGAGAAAAAGAATAGCATGAAACCACTGAACTGATGTCAGTGTTTATCAGTGTATGACATTCAGTGTATCTGCTGAAATATTCCATCGTTACGGAAGATAATGGAATATAATCACCACATATGGAATTAATTTGGAACTACTTTGGTACAAATATTGAAACCCAATACTCAAGCAGGGCTAAAGCCTCCACTGCAGGGGGATCTCAGTGTCATGCTGGCTCTGGTGGGACATCTGCATATATGAGGTCACCAGTGTTGATTTTCTGTAGGACAGCTGTGATCAGGGGTCACCATTTTGCTGGTCCAGAGAAAAAGAGAGAGCAAAACACAAAGTTTAAACATATTTACATGGTTTTTATGGCAAGACTTTTAACCTGAAGGTTTAGAAGGTACTTAAAGAATATACTGCATTTTGGAGGCAAAATACATTAAATGCAAGGACACTGCAAGGAGAAGGTCAGAGTTCCCTTAATTTTGAGCGTGGCTCATGCCCAGTGAGCACTTGCCCACTTCCAGCATTTAACAGCTCTTTGGTGAGTCCCTCTCTGTCCTCTTGCTTTATGGATGGCAAGAGAGACATCTCATCCGTAGGTCAGTTGCGCTTTGGAGGTGACTTTATTTCCACTGGCTAGTATCAGGACCATGGGCAAGCAGGGTCCTACCTCACACATCCAGGTTCAACATCTAATATTAGATGAGAGGATTCCATCATGAATTCCTGCAAGGCAGTTGACCTCCCTTCCCTCTCCTCCCTCCCCAACAGCCTTTTTCTGTCCTTCACAGGCTGCAAGTGACTTAGATTGCAAGTAGGAATCCACCCTTACATTTACATATTCAACCAAATGTCACCTTAAATCCTAGGAAAACTTAAGTCACTGTTATGAAGGTTTGTTTAAATTCCATTTGGGAAAAGGCAATGCTAAAACTATATTTATCTGACTGTTTAGACAAAGCCTAGAATTAGGTAAAAAATTAATTTCTTCATACAAGACCAGCTCAAGGAAAGTAAAACTGTCAGCAGAATATTACTTGGCTAAAAAGAGAGAGAGGACATCCTTGAAGGAAGCACAAGCCTTGTGAGGAGTGGCTGAGGGACCTGGGGTTCTTCAGCCTGGACAAAAGGAGGCTGAGGGGAGACCTTCTGGCTCTCGACAGCTCCCTGAGAGGAGGTTGGAGCCAGGTGGGGTCGAGCTCTGCTCCCAGGGAACAAGTGATAGGACAAGAGGAACTGGCCTCAAGTTGGACCAGGGGACGTTTACATTGGAGCTGAGGAACAATTTCTTCCCCTTGAGGGTTGTCAGGGGCTGTCCCAGGCTGCCCAGGGCAGTGGTGGAGTCCCCATGATCCCTGGAGGGGTTTCAAAGCTGTGGAGATGTGGTGCTGAGGGGCATGGTTTAGTGGTGCCCTGGCAGTGCTGGGTTAATGGTTGGACTTGATGATCTTAGAAGCCTCTTCCATGCAAAACAATTCTATGATTCTGATTTCATGACTATTCAGACTTGGGGTTGCCTCTGGATGCCTGTGGAAGGTAACACTGTAGAGGTGTTTTGTCAGGATGATAAGGACTGGCATCACTTTATCATCTTAGGCGAAGCAGCAGTAGCTGCCAAGGAGTTTCCGGTCACCAGCAACATCAGCCAGAGTTGTAGCATGAACAGCCCTGCAGTCCACTACCAAATTCCTGACCCATGCTCTTCCGTACAGTTTACCCTTTAAAACTTGACCTACCAGTCCCTGGAGAGCCCTGCAGGCAGTGGGAAATGACTGACAGTTTTCAAAATTTTCGAAGACTTACGTAATCCAAAAAGTTCACCAGAAGAAATAGAAACATAAAGGAAATGTACCTTCAAGACGAACTGTAAAACCAAGCTACTTCTAGTTTTTGCTCTTTTCTGTCCCCTTAGGAAATCTGTGTCTGGTTCAGGAAGTCCTTTCCTTTCGCTTCTCTTTGTTTCAGCCTTTCTTTTTTTTTTTTTTTTTTTTCAGTTTCTCTGATTAAATAACACGCTTTCTTTTCCCTTCATTCTGCTGAAGGACTTTAGCCATGTTTTTGGAGGAAGTGAAGGATATCAAAAAGCTTATAACCAGAAAGTCAGCTCTTCCTCCTGTGTTTCAGGCTGGAGGAATGACAACAGGAATGCTGTAAATTGGACAGACCAGTTTAAACATTTCAGTGGATAAACAAAGGTTTGGTGGAGGGAGCAAAGCTTGTATGCTTTCCATGCTTAAGAGTTATTTCTTAGGCATGAGCAGCCGGTGGTAGGGAAAATTTTGCACAGCGTGTTTCCTCCTCCCCCATCTGTAGCTCAAAATCATCCCTGAAATTCAAGACTTCTGCTATCTTGCATCCAAACCCCAAGTCTGGGCCACTGTTTACAGGAAACCTGGTGCCTGCTTTTTTCAGCATTCATCTCGGCCTCCCACTGACCGTCCCACCGTAGGAAAAGCAAGAAAGGCTGCTCCATAAATATTTGATTTCTGAACAGCTGTACCCTGGCTCGCTTCTCCTCCCTCACTGGCTTTCTGCTCCGGGCGGAGCAGCCATCTCTGTGCAGAGAGAGCTCCTCATCTGGTCGTTTGTGACTTTTTTTTTTTTTTTTTTGCATTATGCTAATGGTAGCATCTCGTATCACTTTAGCAGAAGACCCATAAATTGTCTCTGCCTTTTACTGAGCCACCCCACAGGGACTCTCCTGAATTACAGCTCAGCTTAGTGCTGATTACTTTTTTATTTCTCCTCTTAGGAAAGGGATAAAAGGTTTAAGTTCTGACACAAACAGGAAAACACACTAAGAGGATTTATCCTGAAGGCATCGACTCTTTAAATAGTGATGGAGCAGTGTCAGTCCATTTCCCACACGGGCCAGAAGCTCTTTGTTCCTGCAGCCCCTGCACAACTAGAGGCAGAATATCCTGTCACAGGCTGTCAGATAGCTCCCCGAATGTGCAACTTGGTGATCCTTGGCTGAGGAGGGAAGAAGAGGAGAGGGAAGAAGTTGGGCTTCACAAGGTCTCCACTCTACTCCTTTAAGGATAACACCAAGGCTTTATTCTGCTCTGAGGTAAGGCTTGCAGAATTTACTAAATCAGTAACTTCTGAGCCCCTGCTCCCTCCCTCTTGTTTTCTTAAACGAGGAGTGACAGGAGGGGGAGCAATCTCTCAGTTATCACCAGTGGAATTTTCCAGCTTTGCCAGACAGGAAAGGGGGGGACAACAACAACAACAACAACAAAAAGCAGCAGTGACCCACCGTATAAGAACAACTGGATGCAGTGCAAGAGAAAACAACTGCAGGATGGACATAGACATGGTTTGCGTGGACTCGAGCAGGGTGAAAATACACCTCAAGAATCTATTACTGTGAACCCATTTAAGATTTTATGAACAAGGTGTGCATCTGGAAAATTATACTCTTAAGACTATTTTTTTTTCTCACCAGTTATTCTCTTAAAAAAATGTTTTCCACTGGAATATTGTTCCAGACGGAGCAGAACCTTTACTTCAAATTGGATTAATCACAGTATTCCCCATTTTTGCTTTCATTTGACTTGGGGTCAGAAATTTGCCTTTCTCAACCTGGATGTTTGTGGTAATTGTGTGTATTTCAGCTCAGCAGCATCACCAGGCTCTGACTCATACAAGCAGAGCTTTATACAAACCTAAGGGAAAAAAAGAAACTTTTGATTTATCATCATTCGTGGGAGGGAGGAAAGCCAGGTCCGGCAATTTAAGTGATGTGCCCGTGCAGATTCCATGGCTTAAATGAGCCAAAGTGCTTTTCCATTCACAAATACATCATCCTAATCCATATTTTTCAAATTGTGCTCAAATTTGGCTCAGGTCTGTACACTTGGCAGGCAGGGATTTGCAGGTAGCACCAGCTCTTCCTAAGGGTTCAGTTTGAAGGTGCTTATGTCTGGTAACCAGGTAAAAATCCAGGGCAGTGGTGAAGAGCAGCTCAAACTGTTTACTTAGCAATGAAAACAGGAGAAATTCATGGGAATTGGCAACTGGGACTTGTCTGCATTGTTTTAAGGAAACTGGAAGCTTGGTTTTGTAGTCTAAAGAAATGCAAACAATAGACCATCAAACCAGCCCTCACAGACAGGCTCTCTCACCCCTCATGGTGGGATTCCAGGCGATTTCTGTCCCGCCGGTGGGACGCTCAGAGCTCTGCACCTCCAGAGCAAACATCAGGAGTGTTTGAGAAGTTTCTTTTCTCAGTTCTTGCTCCGTGGCAATTTGCACATGCTGAAATTGGCCAGCACAACCCTTCCGGTTCCAAAGTCCCCCTGCAGCAAAATATCATGAGCTGGGGTCATGACCATCAGCAGAAATAATTCTCCTTGCCTTGGGGAAAACTTTTCAAGGATTCCTTCCCCTGTTATTGCCTTTGTAGGGGCAGCACAAGGTCTATACTGGGGATCAAAGGGAAGTCTGAAGTGGCATCTGATGCTGCAGAGCAGCACAGTATGATGACCGTGGTCCAACGTGATGAGTACATAATAGATTGTAATTGGCTTTGATCAGGATAAAGGAGCAAGTACTTTCTTTTTTCCTTGTCAAACATGAAGCATCACTGACAGGAAATCCAGGCAGCTCATATTGCCAGAGGTTTGTCTTTTGCTACCTAGATTCTTGATTGATTTGTTTAGAAAAGAGACTGAGATCAGCAGAATTATTGGGACATTCCTATGGGACAGTTAAACTCCTGGTACTAATAGAGTTTCTTCAGCAAATAGAGTGTCATTATGAGGCCCAGCAGTGCTCTGTCAGGATGGGAGATAGGGCTTACTGGTGTAAATGATCACACAGATGGCTTTTTTTTTGTGATTTTATGGCTCCTTTTTCCTATGAATGAAAGAATTCTGAGGGATCTCCAGTTGCTGGGTTTGCTCCTGTTTGTTCTCAGCGGAGGTGATCCTGCCCATGAGGTGAAAAGGAAGCTCACTTTTGGGTGTTAGAGCTCTTTCAGGCAGGGCTTTGCAGTGAGATTGCAAAATGATCCCTAATTCAGAAAGTCTCTGTGAGAAACAGAAGTGCAGATGTTTCTTGATAGCTGGAAATGCTCTGCTGTTGATGCAGGTTTACGATCATGACCAAATTCCAATGAAAATTAACCTAGAAACTCTAAGCACCATTGTATTTTCTACAGCTCTTTTAATTCCTTCTTCATTAAAAGTCTCCTCAAATACATTAGTCTGGAAAATCTTAGGTGGTGAGCTGTGTGTAGGTGACCATAATGATACAGCAGCCCCTTAATTGGACAGACCTTTCTCCCACCCAAATGATTCCAAGTCCTTTGAAAGAAATCTGTTCCATTTTTATCTTGAATTGCACTCTCATTAAGCAACCAATTAATGTTGATCCCCTGGTTCAGCATTTCATTCTGTGTGTTATCTGGAGTTTCTCACAAAGGCTTTTAGGAGATGACTAAAATATTCCCTCCCTTTGTTCTCATCTTTGCTGTGTATTCATACATACATTTATATGTGAGTAGAACTCTGTATGTATCTATAGTAATCTTCCCCTTAGGATATTGTGCATGTATGCCATAAAGGAAAAGGAGATTAATGGTACAATACACCACAAATAGGCTGGCTTTACGGCAGTCCTGCAGAAACTCCTGCCAAGCAAAAGACTAACTAGCAGCTGTGTTAATCAAAGCCAAATTTAAAGGATAAGGCTTGACTTTAGGTGGTCAAAATCCCCCAACACTCAACAAGCTTAGTACTCAAAGGAAAGAAGAACTCCAAGGACAAAGAATGGGATGGTGTGCAGTTAAGTTGAAGGCAAATTTTCAAAAGTGCTTCTGTGATTTAAAAGCCTAGGACTTTGCATGCAGGAACGTTTACTGTCCTTTAAGTCCATAGGATTTGCCCTCCTGAATCACAGAATCACAGAATGATTTTGATTGGAAGAGACCTTTCAGATCATCAAGTCCAACCACTAACCCAGCACTGCCAGGGCACCACTAACCCATGTCCGTCAGCACCACATCTCCATGGCTTGGAAACCCCTCCAGGGATCACAGGGACTCCACCACTGCCCTGGGCAGCCTGGGACAGCCCTGGACAACCCTCAAGGGGAAGAAATTGTTCCTCAGCTCCAACCTAAACCTCCTCTGGTGCAACTTGAGACAGTTCCTCTTGTCCTATCACTTGTCTCTTGGGAGCGGAGCCCGATCTCACCTGTCCCCAACCTCCTGTCAGGGAGCTGTCGAGAGCCAGAAGGTCTTCCCTCAGCCTCCTTTTCTCCGGGCTGAACAAGCCCAGGTCCCTCAGCCACTCCTCACCAGACTTGTGCTCTAGACCCTTCAGTCTTTTCTGAAAAAGGGAGTTAGGTGACTCCCCACCTTAGTGCCTTTTGGAAGCATAATCTGTAGCTGCCTGGAAATCCAGAAAAAAATACTGGTCAAAGCAATGGCTGCATACCAACCAGAGATGCCAACTCAAACCAAACAACTCAAGGTAAAAGGATGATTATTCTCCTGTTTTATCAGAAAGCCATATATCATCTCTGGTTTCGATTAAACTCATGAAGATGTGTTGGCCTGTTTGAGATCCCGTGGAAGCATTTTGAATCAATTGTAGCTGACATGAATATAGCCCTTGACTGGAAATCCTCCAGCACGAGAGAGCTGCAACAATTCAGCCAAGATGCATTATATCAAAAGCAGGGATAAGTAATTTGGTGTCCTCATGGGAAGGATAGCATTACAGCCTCACAACATTCATAAAGTGCCTGCACTGTGAAAGATCTAACATGATCATTAAAAGATGGATGGATGCCCAGTGAATCTTCACCTCCTATCACGGATCTTGGCTCTTATCTAGGCAGGAGCAGGAAGGGTAGCATGTCCTCACAACGACAGAGGGCACATCAACAGCTTAGTCCTACTCGTGTGACGTGAGCATGGGAGCTTTCAGACATGATTTACTATGTTTACATAGCAATATTAATTACTTTTTAGAGGCTATCCAGCCAAGAGTATGTACAGGGTTTCTCAGCTAGAAACCTCAGCTGAGCTCTGTAGGACTTACAGAAGATCAGAAGTTCTATTACTCATGGTCTACCATAGCTCTGAGTCACAAACTAGCTCTTGCGTTTTTAACCCTCTTCTGTGGCGAAACATCTCTGTGATTTTAGAGACATCATTTTATCTCCCTCCGTAATTCTTATTTGATGTCTCTGTGGTCCTGCTATGATGAATTACCTCTTGCCTATATAGTCGATTAAAAGCTCCTGGGAGTGTTTCAGTAGTTCTGCTGTTCCTATCCACCGCGTGATGATTTGATACCTGAGTTCAGGCTCACAGCTTAAAGAAGCAACTCTCAAAAGTCCTCTTTCCTGTCTCCAAACGCGACCTGGTGCAAGCCCAGAACAGCTTAGAACAAGGCAGAACAAACCAGTGAGGTGAAATGTGCACCACATTAGCAAAACTTCCACAGGTTCATCAGAGTCAGGAGGATTTAGTTCTGTTAACATTGCCTAGTTGTTTGGGATTTTACCATAATTTATTTTCTAAGAATGTAAAGTGCTCTGGTTGCTTTGATTCTCAGCTTTTGATAAATATTTAGAACTAGATGTAGAGAGGGGCTGGTCTGTGACTTCATCCAACCCGTGCTGCAGGGAGCAGGGCCATCTGCAACTAGAGCAATTTGCTCAGAGACCCAGCCAACCTCACCTGGAACAGTTCCAGGGATGGGGCAGCGACCACCTCTCTGGGCAACCTGGGACAGGGTGTAACCACCCTCAGCATCAAAAATGTCTTCCTTCTCTCCAGTCTAAATCTCCCTCTTTTAGTTTAAACCCATCACCCCTTGTCCTGTCCCAACAGGCCCTGCTCAAAAGTCTGTCCCCATCTCTCCAACAGGCCCCTTGAAGGGGGGGCCACCAGAAGGTCTTTCCAGAGCCTTCTCTTCTCGAGTCTGAACAATTCCAACTCTTTGCCTATCCTTGCAGCAGAGGGGTTCCACCCCTCGGTACCTTCCAATTCAAAACTTTCTAAGATTATATGATTCTGATAAGGAATTCTGATGGTCAAATGCTGTTAGAGGTTAGAGAAATATGTGAGAACACACCTATAAGCTGCAGTCCCCATGTGTTGCCCAGTGTTTTAGGTGCTCCTGTTCCACACTGGTATCACCTCCTCTCTGCAGAGGGCCCTTCTCCGCTTCCCTCCTTGCTCAGCCTCAACACGAGGTTCTCACCAGCCCAGCAGCACTTGCTTTCTGGAAAAAGGAAAAGGAAGGAAAAGAGACAGAGTTCAGGGACAGCTGCAGACAAAGAAATGGAAAGGAATATAGAGGTAGAGATGAGGCCTCATGTTGCCTCAAATTGTCCAGAGAGTGTGAGAACACTGTTCAGCCTATTGACAAGAGAGGTGGTCACTGCCCCATCCCTGGAACCATTGCAGATGAGGTTGGCCAGGGGTCTGAGCAACTTGCTGTAGTTGCAGATGTCCCTGTTCCCTGCAAGGGGGTTGGACTGGGTGACCTTGAAAGGTCCCTTCCAACCCAAACCATTCTGTGATTCTATGACTCTAAGAATTTTCATGTTGGTGTACTCTCATATCAGCTGATGCAGAACCATTTTTCTTCAGGTAGAAATAGGAATATGGTGCTTTGAGATATTCTCCAAGATTCATCTACATTGCTTTAGCCATAGCTCATTCTTTATCTGCATGCTTTATTAAGCAGTCTCATTAACAAAAGAACAGCCTATTCAGAAAACTTGGGACTCTTTCCAGAGTAACTCACCCAATCTCTAGCAATGTGCTTGAGTGGCAAAAAAAAAAATAGAATTATGTGCACATATTGGTTTTTATTTGGCTGCGGCATTTTCCAGTGAATTTTTCATTCCTTCTGCCTGATTCAGTATGCCACAAAGTACAATACACGATGGAAAATACAAGCTATGAGTTCAGAATTGCCTGACAGCCAACCCAGAGCTGCCGAGAGAAATCTAAATGGTGAGAGGGACATTTGCTCACAAAATTTTTGTGATTTGTAATAACTTCAGCTTTAGCAGTACCACGTAGGAGGATGTTCTGAATTTAAACATGAGGGAGAAATTAAAGCCAGCGTGGTTGTAACAGTTTATTATTATCTGGGAATCGGATCCAGGATTTTTATAGCGACAATGCAAAGTTGCTCCTCACTCTGTTGAAAGATTTAAGAGCATCTCTACCACATAAGGTTTTTTTTTTATTATTTTTCAATAAATAACTTTAAAAGTTGTGTATTGCTTCACTTTAAAAGTTCAACGCGCTGCTTTATGTCTCTTCATCCCAGTCCTGCAAAGACTACTAAGCACAATGTTTCCTCATGAATTGCAGGGTAATCAAAGTTTGGGTTATCAATGACTGGAACAGGATGCCCAGGGAAGTGGTTGAGTTGCCATCCCTGGATGTATTTGAAAGCTGTCTAGATATGGTGCTCAAGGATATGGTGTAGTAGTGTCTCTGGTAGAGTTAGATAACGGTTGGACTTGATGATTTTAAAGATCTTTTCCAATTCTGTGATTCTGTAACTGATACTATTCATGACTAAACTATAAATGAATACATTAGAGAGTTTACATACTCCTGTTTTGTATCTCAACCATTGCCTTCCATATGCATTAAAATACATTTAAAGGAAAACCCAGCATCCCAAAACAATAAGCATTGCTTGTTTGTTTAGGTCCTGAAGCCTTTGAAAGGAACGTGATGGGTGGAGTGTCGACTTTTACTTTAAATGGTTGTATTAATTACAGGAAGGGAGAAAGTAGCAGCTGGACTTTGCTTAAAACTAAGCACAAAGAAAACTTCAAAGACATATTGGAAGATTTTGAGCTCCCGTGTAGTTTACATGTAAACTCTCTAGAAGTATCTGCCTCTGTTCATTGATTCTATCAGGAGCTTGAAGAGCTTATGCTTGCACTGTATGTATTGCAGCTTGCACTGTATGTATTGCAGTAGATGTCTTCCAGTAAGGTCCAGTTCTCTATGTTGTTACCTTAATTTGACCCAAGTGACTGAATTTGTCTGTTGAAGTGTTTCAGAGAAAGTCCTGCAAATAGTGTGAGTCCCATAATGACAATAATCATGCTGGTTGAAAGGATAGCTCCTTTTTTCCCCTGAAGTCAGGCTGAAAGAGTTGGGGTTGTTCAACTTGGAGAAGGGAAAGCTCGAGGGAGACCTTAATGCGGCCTTTCAGTAATAAAAGGGTCCTAAAAGAAAGATGAAGATAAATTTTTAGCAGGACCTGTTGCAACAGGACAAGAAGTAATGGTTTTAAACTAGATAAAAGGAAGACTTTTTTTTTACAATGAGGATGGTGAAACACTGGAACAGGTTGCCCACAGAGGTGTCAGATGCCCCATCCATGGAAACATTCAAGGTCAGGTTGGACAGGGCTCTGAGCAATGTGATCTAGTTGCAGATGTCCCTGCTCACTGCAGGGGGGTGTTGGACTAGGTGATCTTGAAATGTCCCTTCCAACCCAAACCAGTCTGTGATTCTATGATTCTTTAGAAGGATCTAAAATGAAAATAATGATACTGTCTTCCACAAGTGCCACATAAATGCAGGCAATATGTCAGAAGTTGTACTGAAAGCTGTAGAAAGTTTGATCCCAGTTCCAGTTCAAGTTCCAGTGTTCCAACGTGACTCATGAGTATTTTAATTTTTTTTCTTTTCCTTAGGAAATCTAGTTTGTGTTTCTAGAGCCAAAAATCTTTTAACGCTGTCCAGTTTACATCCCCTGTGGGTTTTTCTTTGGTTTGCTTTTTTACTTGGAGAACAATTTAATCCTCATTGGAGCTCTTGAACCTGTGTGTTTCCTGTAGTTTTAACTGTATCCTGCTGTGTTATAAATAATGAGCCTGGCTAAGTGTGAGTTGCTGGTGAAGGCTTATCCATTTTATGGTGGGAGAAGTTTCTGGATTAGTCTGCACGTCACCGTCCTCCTCACCTTGGTATTTGTAGTTGCGGACACAGGCATGAAGGCCTGATGTACTCCAGTTGGCTTGGGATGCTGCTGTCCGTCGGGAGACCTTACAGGGCTGTTGCTCACCTTAGAAGTCCCACTGACAGAGTGGTAGGAAGCAAAACTGAGAAACAGCTTTTCCACCGCCTTTTGTGAGAGCTTCCTCACAACTACAGATTGCTCTCTGAGGAGGGACCGAGTGAATCCAGTCAACTTTGTGCAGTAACAGGGTTCAGACAGGTTGTAATGTGTTCGTGCTTCTTCCTCTCCTTTTCATGCATGTGATTGGAGGGTGACTGAGCCCTGTCCCAGGCTGTCCAGAGAGGCTGTGGAGTCTCCCTCTCTGGAGAGATTCCAAACCCGGCTGGACACTGCGATGCTGGGCCCCCTGCTCTGGGTGACCCTGCTGGATGGAGCAGAGGGGTGGCACCAGAGCATCTCCAGGGGTCTCTTCCAACCCCAACCATTCTGTGACTCTGTGACTCTGCTTCATCCTTGCTTGCTACTTGTCTAGCTAGACACTAGACACTTGGTCTTTGAGTAAGACCAAGCTGTAGAATGAACATGTCTACCTCACACTTACTGTGTGGCTTAACTAAACAATTCATGCCAGGGGCTGGTAGTGTTACAGTAGTAAATCCAGGGCTGCCATACATCTTGATTTCTAATGTGCCTGAGTTCACATGGAATTTGAAGGGCTTGCCTTGGATTTTAGGGTGCTCAGTTACCTAATGATCAGACAGCTGGAATGTCTGGAGGCATCTACTCGAACTGAGTGGATAAATTTTATGGTGCATGCACCAGGAGCCCAATGCTCCTGGAGGCATTCATCTGCTTGGAGGCCTTCATCAACTCTGAGGCACATGTACCGTGAATTGTCACACCCCGTGGGTTCAATGCTCAGACACAAATCGTTTGTACTGTACACATAGAAGAGATCAAACATTTCCTGGAAGCACAGGATTTCCTAAATCCACAGCACATGTCCCACGTGCCTATATTCCTTCCTGGAGAACTTTGGTCTGCAATTGGACTGAAGCAAGCACCAACACAACAAAAGAATTTCTCACTTCTAACAATAAAAATGTGTTGGAAATGTCTAAACTGGCTGCTCATAACCAGCTTTTGCTTGCTATAGGCTCTGTCCAGATGCTTCTTATCTTGCCCATACCCACTGAAAATTACATCTAACATAAACTGCCATGATCTGCTCATATCCTTAAGTCTTCAGCATTGGACTAGATGATCTCCAGACGTCCCTTCCAACCCTTACCATTCTGTGACTCACAACTAGCTTCTCCTGCTTCCTCTTAATGTATATGAAAAGAATTCCTTTTCAATTCGCTTGATAGAAAAAAGAAATGGCTAAGAGAATGTGCTCTTGTTAGCATTAATCATTGGAGAATCCCTGCTGCCCTTTAGGAACAGCTTCGTTAGAAGATTGAAGACAAAATAGAGTCCCTTTCAGATGTTGACAGAGGCATTGAAGCCCTGTAGCTTGCTGTCCCCATCGCATTGGGCCAGCGCCACAGTGATGTGACTGCCAGAGTGAAGGAGAGGTCTGGGTCATGTCCCCGAAGGTCACCGTTGCCAGCAGGCAATACCTACCGAGTATATTCCCTGCGCTCCCCTATGTCAAAGGCGCTGATTGTGAGAGCCCTCCACAGTGAAAGGCACAAACAGAGACAGATTCTTCTGCATCTCCACCCTCAGCCGCCGAGCAGTCACAATGTGCCCCTTGTCACTGGCTGGGGACTTCCGAACCACTCGTTGAAAGGTTGCATAAGAGAGGGCTGGAGAAGCCAAGGTGGAAAGCGTTTTTAAATGTTGGCAGGTACCAGAGGCATGCAAACTCTGCAGCTGAATCTCCCAGCTCCTGGCACTACCTTGCTGAATCACAGGTGAGTTATAAATAAATAAATAAACAAAATGCTTTTAATTCCTTTAAATCTTACCAGTCTTTGAAGTATTTAAATCTTAAGACTCATTAAACAAGCCCTTTTTGGTCCAAATATAGCGTTTGTGGGGACAGAAAAGCATCTTTAGAAGTAAAATTAATAGTAGACAAAGCATATTTTTTGTAGTATGTTTTGTAGAATACAAAAGTACTGAATTCCTGTGGTTTTACTCTTTTTTTTTTCCAGTGTCTGTAGAGAAGTTATAAGAATAAAATATTTTCACTGAGCTTAATCTGTTGTTCTTACAGAAAATTAGAAAACCAGTCTAGTTAGGTAAGTAGTAATCATGAAGCTCATGATGATTACTCGGTTTGATGTTCTCACAAGCAGTTGTGAGCTTATCTGAAGGCTCATGTATTTTCAAACCCAGCTTTGTAGCAAAGAACGATGAGGTTCGTATGAGTTTTGGAGCTCTGCTAGGCAACAGGATGAGAAAATTACTCGTGAAAAAAAAATCCTAATCTGCTCCTCACTCAAAATACTCCGTTACAAGGGAGTCTGGGTGACACCATCATGAAATCAATGAGGTTAAATATTTGCTCTGCTAGATGTTAGAGGAAGAAGAGGGGAACTTTAGGAGCCTCTGTCTGTGAGATAATCAGAAACAGAAGCATGCAGAGGGAGTTGGGGGTGTATTGTCTGAGCAGTGGCCCTCTCTGCGAGCAGAAGCCACCAAGAATGGTGAGAAGGAAACAAGCAGAGTGCAAGCAGTGCTGGTACAGGGTCATCAGGAAGGAACCAGAAGATGAGAGATTTGGGGAAAGAGTGAACTGTGCTGTGAACTGTGCACAGAAATACTATTTCCAATTGCTGGATTCTTCCTTTGCGTGGAATTTGTACACGTTTTGCCAAAAAAAATAATATATATATATATAAATTATCATATGGCTCATTCCTAACATTTCAGAACAGAGAAAAATATAGGTTTTGGTAAAAAGGAATCATTTTTTTTTCCCCTATCAGTTCAAGCAGACATTCCCTTTTTTACGTTAGGTAGAGATGAGCAGAGAGAGGTTAATTATTGTTTTTGTCAGAAGTCGTTGAACTTCAATGATAGGATGGAAACTTTTATGATGGGATGGAACTTCTATGAAGGATGGAAAGCTCTGGACACAGAAACAGACCTGGGGGCATAGAAACAATCCTGGCTCTGCCGCTATTGTGCTTTTCAGGCACTGCTGACCTGACTGGATGAAATGGCTGTAGTTGTAGAATGATTGCAGTATGAAAAGGTGTATCTTAGTCCTAGAATGACCAGGATATTTTGCTTCCCTCATCTTCCCCATTCCTATAAATGTGGCTAATTGTGGTGAAGCAGGTTCAGGACCTGCCGAATGAAATGAAGCATCGTGACCCAGAAGAGTAAGATGTCCTGTTTGTGTAAACAAGGATTAAGTGCTGGTTTTAGCTACAAGATGGCTTTATTGCCCCTGTTTGTTTTAGGGATTCTTTACCACCCATCACTTGATTAAACTGAAAACACAAGCCTGGCTTCATCATTAATCAGACCATGAGCAATCATTAGGTGTCACTGAACTGGCTCTTCATGAGGTTTGACAAACCTTCACTTTGGGGATAGGATAAGAACTGTTTATTGGATTTGGCATGGCTAGCCTGAAATCGATGTGCGCTGTCAGACCCTGAACAGCACGCTTCTACACGATGTAAAGAATATAAAATACAGGTTTAGGAGGCCTACTTGGCTGTTGCATCCCATCAGTGTTATGAACACTGGGACAGGGCTGCCCAGGGAGGTGGTTGAGTCACCACCTTAAAGGGTCTTTTAGATGTGGTTTTGAGGGACATGGTTTAGGGCTGAACTTTGTAGAGTAGGGTTAATAGTTGGACTTGATCTTTTCCAACCTGAATCATTTTATGATCCTATGAACGTACACCAGGGCAAATCCAGAGCAAAACACAGTTAAACCAGCCTTCTTGTTCCCCACAGGAATACCCCAGTTCATTGCAAAAATTCTTCCACAGAAAGCTTTCTACATGATATCATCATATTTTCTCCTTATCGTCACTCTTTAACCGTTTCTTCTGTGACCGTTATCCAGTGACAGATGTGTTCTTTGGTAACATTGCCCATGGAGTATACTTCTCCCTTCTACTTCTTTTGTTTTTCAGAAGTTTGGGTTTGTTTCTGTGTGTCTTTTTTTTGTTCCACCCTGAAAACAAATTCAGCTTATTCAGTGGAGTCACTGTAACTTTTGCTGGGTGCTTTAAGGTTTGTCCTCCCTTCCCAGGGTTTTCCATCTAGCGCGCCAGGATCTAAGATCCCTCCTTGTGTTTCATTTAGTCAGGCTTTCAGATAAGCTCACAACTGCTTGTAAGCAAATGAAACCAAGTAATCATGAGCTTCGTGATTACTAGTTACCTAATTAAACTGGTTTTCTAATTTTCTGGAAGAACAACAGATTAATCTCAGTGAAAACATTTTATCTTGTAAAATTCTCTACAGACACTGGGGGGGCGCGTGTGGAAGGAGGGAGGAAAAAAAAAAAAAAGGCAGAAAGCCTTGAGGGTGAAAAAGGTAGGGGGAATACAGGTTTTCTGCTAGGAAAGGTCCCATGTGTCAGGCAACCTGGGCTTGCTGAGCTATTTCTGAGACAGGCAGGCAGCTTGCTGAGTCAACACTCATTCAGTGTCCTTCAAGAATGAATTAAAAGCAGGGAAGAATGTGCTTTGCTTCCTCAGGAGGATTTTATTTATTTAGTTATTTATTTTCCCTGAAACTCTTTGGAGCAGCTTTGGTTGGAGGAAACGGAGACAACTGCCATTGTCACATAAAAGCAAGAGCGCTTCCTCCGGGACAAAAGCCACAGGTACATGGGTCAGAACAGAAGCTGGAGGTCTTTTCAAACACAAGAGCTTTTAATCGGCAGGCTCAGAATAATAGCAGAAAGTTTGTTCTAGACCACCTGGAAGCAAGATTAGGCTGTTTAAGGGTAAAGCACCTCTGCCTAAACCTTTCTTGTTACAGGAATTTTACGCAGCTTGATTTAATCCGGGATGAGATAACAAACCTCATAGATGAGGTTCTCGGGAGACTTTGTGCATCTGATTTTTCCAAATCAAGTCCATACTTTTAATGTTCTTGTAAATGCACGTTAATTACCCAGGAACTGTAGATGTTTATGGTGAAGCTGGTTGTCACAGCAGTTGTTGCCACGCTACGTGGTCTGTTTTTCATTTAGCTTTTTGGTACGGTAATGTTACAAAATAACATCCTCGCCATGGGGAGAGAAGAAACAACCCGCCAAGCCTCTTTCTTCCTAATATGGTGAAATAAAAAGCCTTGGTTTCAACGAGCTGAAGTGCTGATGGAGGCAAAGCTCAAGGAACTCTCTGGTGTGGTGCATGAAGAGCACAAGGGTCATGGTCTAGATTCATGCTGGGAGTGCAGGAAATGTTTAAATTCCCTGACCATGACTAAGTGATTGGAGCCAGTGATGCTATGAGGGAAAAAGCCCTCTTCTTGTCCCAGCACGGGTTTGATTGTATGCACTCACAGCACAGAATCCAGCCATACCTTGGGCTGCACCCCCAGCAGCGTGGGCAGCAGGGGAGGGGGGGATCCTGCCCCTCTGCTCCCAGGGCTCTGGGGAGAGAGAGAGAGAGAGAGAGAGACCCCCCTGCAGTGCTGGGGCCAGCTCGGGAGTGCTCAGCACAGCAGAGACAGGGACCTGTTGGAGCGGGGCCAGAGGAGCCCCAGCAATGCTGGGAGGGCTGGAACCCCTCTGCTGGGAGGCCAGGCTGGGAGAGATGGGGGGGTTCAGCCTGGAGAGGAGAAGGCTCTGGGGAGACCTTCTGGTGGCCTTTCAGAACTTCAAGGGGTTTGTCAGAAAGATGGGGACAGACCTCTGAGCACGGCCTGTTGGGACAGGACAAGGGGTGATGGTTTGAAACTAAAAGAGGGAGATTCAGACCAGAGAGAAGGAAGAAATGTTTTGACATTGAGGGTGGTGAGAGCCTGTCCCAGGCTGCCCAGAGAGGTGGTCGCTGCCCCATCCCTGAAACCATTCCACATGTGGTTGGCCGGGGCTCTGAGCAACCTGCTCTAGTTGCAGATGTCCCTGCGGGGTTGGACCTTGATGACCTTTGAAGGTCCCTTCCCACTGAAACCATTCTACGATTCTATGACTCTGTGGCTTTGATTCCAGACTGGTGACAACACTCATTCCTACGATAGCTGATGTGGGAGCTCCGGGCTATGCTATACAGCAGATATAGGGGCTTTTTTATAAAGGTTTATTCTAAGCAGGGTTATGAATTGCTTGGTGGGCAGTAGCGTGGGGTCTCAGCTTTTTTATCTCCCCAAGATGAAAAGGAGGCTGGTGAGTGCCAGGCTGTGGCAGGAGGACACGCACCAGTTGACACCAGGACGGGGAAAAGGAGCCCCAACCACCATCGGAGTGCCAGGAAGTTTTGCCTTTTTCCTTGTTTGTGTTCACTATCACCTCTTAAACAAAAGACAGCAGCTTTCCACAGCAGTAAGCGTTTGGTGGGACCCATTTCCCCGGTCTCCACCAGCTCCCAGCTGAAGGGATGAGGATTTCTGGCTGATTTTCAGAGGTTCTGCTTCAGCTGGTTAAAAAACCCTCTACTTGGGGACACTCCGTACAGTATTAAGTCACAATATTCAAGTCCTGTGGGACTTTCTTTTTCTTTTTCTTGCTGACGCAGAGAAGAGAGAGAGGTGGATCCATAACACACCAGAGGCTGACATGTCCAGATACATATAGAAATTATGATTAATCAGGTACCCCAGTCATCTGATGTTTTGCAGACAAAAACTGGCTGAAACACATCTCCCCAGAGGGATGTGGAAAGGACTCAAATAGCTTTAACCACACTTGTGTCACAAATTCTTCTCTGATTTGGTGACCGTGGCTTCTTCTGATTAAAACAGTAATGGTTTCAGAGCTGTGTTTAAATCAAACAATCATTTCCTGCATATGAGGGAAAAAAAAGGGATAGAAACACTGGATACAGCACTTTTCTTCTTGGAGGACGTGTGTCACCACAGCACCGTAGCACATTTTCTTCTGCTGTGTATCACTCATCACAAAGTTTTGCTTCCCAGCAGCTTCACCAAAAGCATAAGGGCAGGTTTGGCACCTGAATCATCCATATTACACCTCCCTGTGTTCAAAAAGAGGCAAAGGCCTGTGTTTGGCCTTTAAAAGCACTGATAATGTCCACAGCTGACTTTGTTATGCTCCAATGTTTCTACCACAGCTCCCCAACCTTGGTCTCAGACCTAACTTTGGGCCCCTCACTCCCAGAAGGACATTGAGGGGCAATGGAGCTTGGGAAGGGTTTGGAGCACAAGTCTGGTGAGGAGCAGCTGAGGGACCTGGGGTTGTTCAGCCTGGAGAAGAGAAGGCTGAGGGGAGACCTTCTGGCTCTCGACAGCTCCCTGACTGGAGGTTGGAGCCAGGGGGGGTTGGACTCTGCTCCCAAGGAACAAGTGACAGGACAAGACGAGATGGTCTCAAATTGTCCCAGGGGAGGTTTAGGTTGGACCTGAGGAACAATTTCTTCTCCTTGAGGGTTGTCCAGGGCTGTCCCAGGCTGCCTAGGGCAGTGGTGGAGTCCCTGTGATCCCTGGAGGGGTTTCCAAGCTGTGGAGATGTGGTGCTGAGGGACATGGGTTAGTGGTGCCCTGGCAGTGCTGGGTTAATGGTTGAATTTGATGATCTGAAAGGTCTCTCCCAACCAAAATGAATCTGTGATTCTAAGCCAGAGGGAATCACCTGGGACCACCCAGGTGAAGCGAGGAGGCTCCAGGAGTCAGCCCTTTGCCAGTGAGGGATGGTGCAATAGTGCAAAGGGCATGAAGCACGTGCAGTCGCTTTTACTAAGTAATATGTTGTTTATACATCCACTACATAAGCTTTGACAAGGAGGGAAATACTGAAAAGGAAGTATCTTATTTTTTTAGTGGAGTAGAAGTGATGCCTGTGGTTTGAAACAAAGGGCTGTTGGCAGGATGATGCCATAAAGGAAAGGAAGAGAAAGGGAAACTGCATTTAAATTCATTCAGATAAGTGAAGGCCAGAAGACCTTATGACAGAATTTTCCATTAATTCCTGTAGTTTCAGTTCTCTGCCTTAATCACATTACCTCCTGACTCCTCTGTGCAAATGTTGTTGTGGATATTATTACTGTTTACTGTAACTACTGTAATTACACTTAGAAAGGCTGTTTAAAGTATCATAATAATTCAGAAGAGCAAAGTCAGGCAAGACTTTCGTGGTGGGTGTTTTATAAGTTTTTGAATGAACTTGTATAACTTGTCTTCGGCTGCAAGAATTCACAGTGGGAAAAGGCAAGAACAAAGGAGCAAGGAACAAGCTGCTTTGTTTTGATTCGAATACTGTATTGAATTGTAACTTGAAATCTAATTTTTAGTATAATTCTTTTTTGGAACCTGTGATCAAACCCTTCTGTTTGGCCTAAACATGCTGTTTCAAAGGCCTTTTATTTTTTTAAGATTTCTTTTATTGAAATTTCAGAAAAATGAATTACTTTTTAAAGGGTTTTCAAATAAAAGGTCATTATTCTTCTGAATTAAATTATTTCAAGCTTTTTGTTCTTTTGTGGATCCAAAATGAGTTTGTATTTCAGGGGTCCCCAGTCTGATTATTTTTTCCCAAAGAAGTGGAGCATTTCAGCCAGTAAGCAAAAGAGAAAGGGATAGAACAACAAACTGAGGCACAAAGAAGTTAAAATCCTTTTCCAGTGTCTCATTAGATGGCTATCACTGTTAGAAATAGAAATGGCACCCCCTGAATTCCCCTTTAAGGTGTACAACACTAAAGGACATTAAAGAGAGAAATTATTACTTGCAAAATAGTTACTAGATGCAAAATAAGTTTTAGATTAAATGCAAAATAAGATTATTACTTGCAAAATAAGGTTTAAGTGGTAGCTGTTATGAATAACAGAGATCATGAAGACCACCAGAACTGTGAGCTTTCTCTCCAACATCTTGTTCCCTGCTACAGCCACTGGTGAAGTCCAAGTTGCGTGCTCTGTCTGCATGGTACAAGTCACCATGGTAGGGATTTTTATTTTCATCTCTATCTCTTTTCAGAAAGTCTCTCTCTCGCTGTCGAAGAATTAACAGGATGCTTTCCAATGAGTCCACACCTCCTCCTGTGTTCAGTCGCTCCCACTCGCAGGCCTCCATGGACAGCACCTCCATGGAGGACTTCTGGTGTGAAGTGGAGAGCATCAAGGAGAGCAGTGAGGATGGACCTGAAGAAGCAACGCTCTTGGAGTTCAGACCTGCTGATGGTGAGTACACAGTCATGACTTCTTCCCACCTTGGCTTTGCCTTTAGTCATGCCCTAGTCTCCCTCTTCGTGTTCCCCAGTATGAGCAAAAGTACTCGGCTGGGTGTCTGGTCATTGTAGCTCCACTTCTGAACATCACAATCAATGTATAAGACACCACTGGAAAGAAATAAAAATTGAGTCTGGTTTTATGCACCGAGGCTGGCAATGAACTTCTGAAGTAAATTGGGTTTTTTTGGATTGCTTTTATTTGTGCTTCAGGAGGACAGATACAATGTAATTCAGAAAAGAGAGGCACTAAATGAAAACTTCACCTCCACCATTAGATAAACTAAACCAAAACCTATGAAAGAATCAAAAAATTAATTTAGTATACCAGAATGTACAATTTTCTGGCTTTTGATAGTATATAATGCAGAAGTTAGGAAAGTCTTGAAGCAGTTTTTAGTTAGCTATTGTTTGGTGCTACCAGAAATTTGATAATGGCCTGTTTCTCTGAGATTGACCAGTTTAGGTGTAATTCAGAGAGAGATTAGAGGTAAGTCTGAAAGTATCATAGATCATAGAGTGGTTTGGGTTGGAAGAGGCCTTAAAGAGCATCTAGTTCCAACCCCTCTGCCATGGGCAGGGACACCTCCCACTAGAGCAGGTTGCTCAAAGCCCCATCCAACCTGGTCTTGAAGATATCCAGTGACGGAGCACCCACAGCTTCCCTGGGCAACCTGTGCCAGTGTCTCACCACCCTCGGGGTGAAGAATTTCCTTCTTATTTCCAATCTAAATCTCCCGTCTTCCAGTTTCAAAACATCACCCCTGGTCCTATCACTAGAAGCCCTTGTAAAATGTCCCTCCCCAGCTTTCTTGTAGGCCCATGGCCCATATGGATATAGACATTTCAAAATTCATTCTGCTAAAGGTGTTACCACCTTATTCTGTTACCTTAATGTTCTCCCCCTTCTTTTTTTTAATGGATTTGGCCAAGCATGCAACAGTCTGCCCTAGCTTGTTGCAGTACATCTTGGTCTTAGATTATTTGATAACAATTAGAACAGCAGTTCTTGTGCTTTTTCCAGTTATGACCCTACTCGCAAAGCCGTTACATTGTGCAACACAAAATACCAGGTGTTACTATGGGATGAAACTGAATTTCTTCGGAGGTGATGACCTGCTGGTAACGGCTGCAACCCTTTTGTGGCCCACAGCCACTGGTCTGGTAACTGCTGATCTAGGGATAGATTTTGAAACAATGATATGTTCTTTCCATACAATTATTAACATGAATGACGGTGTATTTTTCTTACCTTGACGTGCAAGGGGGTGTCATTAATTCTGCTACCAGGAAAAAGAGGGAAAAGGGGGAATAAGTACTACTTTATTAAGCAACCAAATATGTAATCAGCCATGATAAGTATCCCACACAAAGCTATCTCACCCCAGCCATGTACTGTTTCCACGGGTAATGCCTCCCACTCATTAGTGCCCAGTCGGGCTCTCCTGGAAGCATAAAGAGAATCACAGAATCATAGGAAGTTAGGGGTTGGAAGGGACCTCTACGAGGTCATCGAGTCCAACCCCCTTGCTAGAGCAGGATCACCCAGGGCAGGTCACACAGGAACAGATCCAGGTGGGTCTTGAAGATCTCCAGAGAAGGAGACTCCACAACCTCTCTGGGCAGCCTGGGCCAGGCTTTGTCACCCACATAGTAAAGAAGTTCCTCCTCATGTTGAGGTGGAATCTTCTATGCTCAAGTTTATACCCATTGTTCATTGTCCTATTGCTGGGCACTACAGAAAAGAGCTTGGCCCCTTCCATTTGACACCCACCCTTCAGATATTTATAGACATTAATAAGGTCCCCTCTCAGTCTTCTCCTCTCAAGACTAAACAGCCCCATTTCCCTTAGACTTTCTTCATGGGGGAGATGCTCAGGTCCCTTATCATCCTCGTAGCCTCCGCTGGACTCTGTCCAGTAGATCCCTGTCTCTATATGAAAGAAGACCTCCATTCACCAGAAGTTGTGGTCTGCTAGGAGGGTTATGGTCTGGCAGCTTAAATTCAAACTTCACTTCTAGGCCATGGTCTCAAATAAAACCAGATTGAGTCATAAAATTGAATGATTATTGCTATGGGAAGGTAGAGAAGCAGTCTACCTTAACCAGTCTGAGTTATTGGGACAATTCCAGTCCAATCATGCTCTCTGCCTTGGAGACCCCAAAAAACAATTGTGAACCTCTCAGCATCTTCTTCATACAATTGCCAGCATGAACTGGGTGTCCCTGACTTGTCTGCACAGTCAGGGGAATGTCACCTATCTGTGAGTTACCAAGCTGGCTGATTTAGTAGGACAAGGTAATACAGGAGCCCATTTCCCACACTCTTAGAAACTTTTCTATCACTGCTGAGCTAAATCTTCACAACAGTGCAAACTCTGCTGCAGTCCCGTGTTACCCTGTGTCTGATTACACCTCGTTGTATTGCATTGACTTCTTCCCCTCTCTCTGCCCAGAATTAAAAATGAGTCTGCAAGGCAAAATGCAACACACCCCCACACTTCATTTACCTTCACTTTGTTGTTTTAAACACGTATAGATTGCACACACCCTCCACACAACCAGGCAGTGCTTGTCCTAGTTACTAACTTCAGGAATATATTCAGTCTGGGATTATAAATCTTGGAAGTAATAGTGAGTTCTCTTAAGATCCTAATAGGATAATGCTCCTTGCTGAGGATTAAAACACTGAAAATCAATGTGGAAGTCCTCTGGGTAAAATAAAACCAAACATTTGTCACCTCTTGGAGAGGAAGAGATGGAGAATCCTTAAGAAGGAAGTCGAAGGGTGATAGCACCAATATTGTTGGAACCACAGTGCTGCTTTTTGCTAGACCACACATGCAAGGGGAAGACATCAGCACACTGCGTTGATGTTAACAGCTACGGTCAAGAAAGCAGAGAAGATGCAACAAGTAATACAAGGGTTGAACATGTAGAGGAAGAGAAAGCCAGGGTGTAGTTACGTATGGCAGCAATGTGCAGAACTGCTTTAAAACTTGGTGTTACAAGGCTGGGATGTTACGAGTTATTTGAGGCTAGATCCAAAATTCAAAGAAAGACACATCAGGAAAAAGTTCTTTACTGTGAGGGTGGCTGTCAAGTTAAAGGGGCCAGTCTCTTTTCAGTAGTGCCCTGTGGTAGGGCAAGAGGTAATGGTAGCAAGGTGAAACACAGGAAGTTCCACCTCAACATGAGGAGAAACTTGTTCACTGTGAGAGTGACAGAGCCCAGAACAGACTGCCCAGAGAGGCTGTGGAGTCTCCTTCTCTGGAGACTTTCAAGACCCGTCTGGATCTGTTCCTGTGTGACCTGCCCTGGGTGACCCTGCTCTGGCAGGGGGGTTGGACTCGATGATCTCCAGAGGTCCCTTCCAACCCCTAACATTCTGTGATTCTATGAATCTGCCTGCATTCTGATGTCAAAAAGAGGTAATAAAATGAGAGTGGAAATACCAACCTGCCATTAAGACCAGTGCTGGGACCAGAACAATAAGTGCATTGACTGGTTGTTTCATAGAACATGCTGCAACTGAATCCATTTCCTGTCTGACGGGTTCATTTGTAGCACCTCTTCTTCAGTCAGAGATGGACTGTGACCGTTGTCCCATTGATGAATCACAGAATGTTAAGGGTTGGAGGGGACCTCAAAAGGTCATTGAGTCCAACCTCTCCTGCCAGAGCAGGACCACCTAGAGCAGGTCACATAGGAAGGTGTCCAGGTGGGTTTTAAATGTCTCCAGAGAAGGAGACTCCACAACCCCAAAAAAGCAGGCAAATAAAAAAGAACTGACAGCAAAATTTAAAATTAATAAATGATTTTGGGAAGGTAGATTGGGAGTTTCTCCCTGTCCTCCAGTAACAGGGGGTATTCCTTTAATGTAACAGGTAGCAAACTCCAACCCTGGATTGGCTTTGCGTGGCAAGGTTTTGGTGTGTGTGGGGGTGTGCCTGCAGGTGTGGCTCTGGGAGAAGATGCCAGAAGCTTCCCCCAAGTTCCATAGATCCGGGAAAGAAAATGCTTTTTCATGCAATTCATAATTGAACTATGGAACCAGTTGCAGTGTTGAACCAGTGGAGAAATGGGTATTGAACAGGATTCAAGACAGTCACTAATCAAGACAGGAAAAAATGCTGGGGTGTAGAATGCTCTGTGGTCTTTAAATATTGAAACATAGAATTGTTTTGGATGGAAAATATCTGCCAGGTCACCACTAACCCATGTCCCTCAGCACCACATCCCTATGGCTTTGAAAACCCTCCAGGGATCATGGGGAATTCACCACTGCCCTGGGCAGCCTAGGCCAGCCCTTGACAGCCCTTGTTGAGGAAGAAATTGTTCCTCAGGTCCAACCTAAACCTTCCCTGGCGCAACTGGAGGCTGCTGAAATTGAGGATGATACCTAGCTTGCAGGGATAACTATTTCTGCAGCTTCTACCTGACCAATTTGATACCTACCCCTACCTGACCCTTGCTCTTTAATGAGCAGCTCTGGCTCTTAATTGCCTTGTTCAAAACAGGCTATTGGACTAGTTGGACATCAAACTTCCTCCAGTGTGTCATCTTCACTAGGTGCCTGATTATCAGCTGACTCTCTGGCATCTCAAATCACGTCCTTCGTGTGCACATACATTATTGTATGGCATATGCCAGTATTTTTGCTTATTTTAATTGGAATACCAATTTCATTTCCACCTGCCAAATGGCTTCATCTGGTACAATGTGGTATAAATCGTAACCAAGGGGATTTATGCTCTTGAATGAGGGGTTAGTTTTCAGTGACCTTGGTATGTCAAGCTAGTTACTCACCTCCCTTCTTCACACAAGTATGTTGATGCAAATGTTCAAAACACCTCTTCTGTTCTTCTGAGCCTTTCCTCTACAGACACTGCCCAAATGGAAGGTGACAGTATGTTGACAAAACTAAATTAACATACACTTGTGGCCTAAGAAAGAGTGGAAGTGGAGTCTTCTCGAGGTACAGGCTAAGGCAGAGGTCCACCATGCCTACTCACTTCCACCAGTCCCCTCTCCCTCCCTTGCCAGGTCTGGTAACAACTTCTCTTCCTCCACAGAAGGGGAGTTGGAAGCAGAATGGCTGCAAGATGTAGGTTTATCTACGCTGATCTCGGGAGCTGAAGAGGAGGATGGCCAAGCCCTGCTGTCCACTCTGACTCGAACTCAAGCTGCTGCCGTACAGAAGAGGTACAACACCTACACTCAGACACTGAGGAAGAAGAACAAGCACACAGTCCGGGATGTGCGGGACATCTTTGGCACCAATGACTCTTCTGTAAGTAGCTAAGACATCCTAGTGAATGCTCTTCAGCTTAATTTTTGTGCATTTTGCAAGTAGATCATCAAAGCTTCTGTCAGGCAGGAGCCCATTTCTGCTGCCAGCATAGAGAGAGCCAGTAACAGTTCCTGGCACTAAGTCCAGACGTTTAATGCTGTATTAACTACATTTTGAGAGGCAAGGAATAAACCAAATCAAATAGGTGGTGCAGAGTGGTGCAGCTAGCCTGTAAGAGAATGTAGTACCTGTTGCCAGCCTTCCTCCTGCAATCTCTTACCACGACTAACATTTACTCCTTTAGTTTTTGGGAAATTGGTGAGTTACTCTTGGCAGCTCTGCAAATTTTTGCTGCCTTCTGGGACACATGCTATTTATTCAGCAGTCTCAGTGGTGAAGTAAAACTTCTCTAACAAAGCAACTGGGGTGTAACATGCATAAGCAACTACCAGCATGAGTGCAACTGGTACAGTGGCAGTTACATTTCACTTAGGTAGCAAATGAAGACTCTGTTAACTGTTCACTTGCTTCATGGCTTCAGAAATAAGCATTGTCTCTGTTGGTTTCATTCACTTTTCCCTCTAGATGACCCAAATCCTATCCCTGCATGTTTCAATTTTGGTGAACACAGTCAAAGATGTGAGTGAACAACTACAAAACTGTAGTTGCATAGTGATATTAAAATTACAAAGATATCATGGTTGGGGAGTTAACTTATTTGTCTCCAGTTTACGTATCTGTGCTCTTTTGAACCTCTTGCACACATCCCACAAATGATCCAGCAGCAGACGGTAGTTTCCTGTGGGCAAACTTCGTTGCATGAGAAGTAATCAGGCATGTTTGCATGAACATTCAAAAGCTGACGTCACTTCTTAGATTAACTCATTTCTCCTGATTCAACTATCTGTCATCCTTTAACAGTAAAAAAAAAAAAAAAAAAAAATAAAAAAAAAAATATATACTAAAGCTTAAATGTCCTGATAAAGTTCAATCAGCCAATTAAATGTTGTGCCCATTCTCTTGGGCGGGCACGTTATTGATCTGGTTTTGACCTGCTTATTTTTCACCTCCAATTCTTGCTTGCTAAAGGAGTCAGGAGCTTCAGAGCCATTGCCCTTCAAATCAATGTCTTACCTCCTCTGAATTCTGCATTGAGAAGGTCTGAAAGATAAGACTGACTAAGTAATTAAGGCTTCTAATTCTCCTTCCCACAAAAATATGCCATTCTGCAGGGTGCTTACCTGTGTGTTAAACACAAAGCACACCCTCACCTCCCTCCAATCTGCAGAACAGATTTTATTCCTAAAAGCCCACAAGGTTCCCAGCACCCTTTATACCGTTCCCATTGACCATCACTCCTGCTGCTTCTTATGGGATTTAGAAATTTTGTTCTAATTATCAGGGATAAACACACTGCAGGGAGGCTTGTGCACCAACCTGAGGGTTTCCTGAGCAGTCCTTTCTGTTAGGTATAAACCAAAGCAGCCTCTCACCTTCTGCTGCCTCTTTGGACACGGGCTACAGCCATCCGTCAATCTTTGGGATTAATCTGTTTGGGAAAGTGACCTGCATTAAAAACAACCTGGCCAAAAAAAACCCCAGAAGAGCAACAGGAGACAGAGAGGGGTGAATCTCAGCATAGCTGTTGGTGAAAAGACTGCTTTAGATGATGTAAAGGTGTTTTGCTTACCCATCTTTAGTTGGGAAGGGAAGAGGTAAACGTGTTGCAAGGAGCAAAACAGCTCTAATTGCCTCACATAACTCCATAATCCCTTCCATTAGGAGGATGGATTTACACCTTCTTCCCAACAACCTAAGCACTGTGGGAGCCTAGAGGGCTGGGTCACAGGATGGATTACTCTCTTCTGTGGCTAATGATGAGAGAAAAGGTGATTAGCTCACAAGGGTCACTCTGAAGATGAGATTCAGGGGAACACTGAAGAGGCATAAACAGTTGTCATCTGGCAGGGCCAGAGAGATTTGTCCTGGTTTCTTCTCTCTGTTCTGAAAGAAACCCACCTTCTGAACCTTTTGCTGTTGCTGCCTGGTGGCCAGACTCTTCGAGGGTCATCACAGAGCAAAAGGGTGCTTTGCCCTCATCCTGCCTTAGGATCCGTCCCCTCAGGGCAGTAGTGTTCCCTCAACAGCCCAAGTGGACTGAAATGCAAGGAAGTGAAGCCATATTTCCTTCTTTTGCTTGATGGTGGTTGATTGTTTTGGTTTTTTTTTTCTTGCCCACCCTGGAAAGGTGCCATGATCCCTGGGGGCAAATTTGCACCTTCTGAGGTACCTTACCCTTGGTGGAGCTGCTTGCCCCAGCTGAGGTCCTCTGCTCTGCTTCAGACAGCCCCGCAGCCACACTGCCGAGCTTGAAAATGGATGGTTTATTAATCACCGTGGCCTGATTTTCCTTACTGCTGGTACCCTGCTGCTTCCATCAGGAGCTATCAGCTCTGCTGGTGCTCAGAGCCTAGAAAAATCAACAGCAGAACCCGAATGAGGGAGGGAGAAACATTGATTTTGTTATTGGATGGAGGAAATGAAGCATCCTGCTCATTAACAGTCCAACCCTGTATGTCGTAATCAGCTAAAACTCCTTCGAGAGTTTTAGGAGCATTTTAGCTGAGCAATGCATGAGAAAACCATGTCCTAATTAAAGAAGAATCACTCACTGACCCACAGCTATTTGCATGAAGCAGCTTTTGTGATGACAGTGCTCAGAAAGATGAATATATCCAGAGCATGGGCAACTTATATCCTGACCAGAGCTCTAAGTCTATCCTCCTTTGCCTGTATTTCCCTTAGCTACAGGGCTGACAAAAGAATTTGGTCACTTGGTGCTCCAATGATTTGTGTTAAATTTACAATGACAGTAGCTACTAAAGACCTTTCTACCTCATCTCCATCTTTTCCTTGCTCTTCTGGTTTCCTCTTCCCACTGGAAATTCCTGTGTATGTGTCACCAGTAAACACTGGGCTCATTTTTAGTATCAGATAATGAGAACTGTCTAATGAATCACTTTCAGTCAGAAGTCAGGCTATGAGAAGTCTCATACGGAGCCCTAGACAAATGAATTCATCTGTCCCAATTTAGTTAAGGACACAGTTTGACTCTTGGCCTTTCACATTCATTAAGATATGAGCTTCCAATTTTTTTAAACCTTTTTTTACTGAAGAAATAACCTGGATCTTTAAAATTTGTGCATTAAAAGAGTTTTATTCCCAGTCTTCCTTTTATTTTTATTGTATTATCCCAAGATAAAATAAAATAAAATAAAGTAAAAGGAAGGGAGGGGGTTCTTTTTGGAACTGCTTTTCACAAAAGAGCCATAGATTTGCCGTCTTTAGACATTCTCACTGTGGAGGCTGGGAAATGAGGCCAAGAATAAGTCATTTTTAGCCACCCCAATGTTGTCCATGGTCCACTGTATCCAGTTGCCACAAGCCAGAGCAGCCCATGGGCTCTTGCAAGAGCTACTGGATGCAAAGCTGAGCTGTGCTGTCAGTCCCCCTCCACCAGTTCCGCCATCCTTAGCAGGGCCTGATCACCATGGCTGCTTCACAATCACCCCCAGAACAAGGTCAGAAAGATACTTTTTTTTTTTCCCTTCATAAACTTGACTCGCTGTAAATCTCTTCTGAGCACTGTTCACGGGGTGAGACATTTTGAGTGGTGAAAGGAGAAGCCAGTTGCTCATGTTTACCATGGATTCCTCTACCTGGATCTGAAGCAGGTATATATAACTATTATAAAATAACTACTTTTATGTTTGATTTTCCCAAATAGCTGAGGTGAGTTTAACCATCCCACTTCTGTGCTCCCACCTGAAATTTATCATGCTTCTGTACGTCCTAAAACCTTTTCTGTAAATGTTGTGGGATTTTATCATAAAAGCATCCTGTTTTAAAAAAAAACCAAAATCAATGGTCCTTACAGGCTTCTGGCAATGGTAGCCCACATGACTCAAATCCTGTTTGCTATCAGGTTTGTGGGCCACTGAAGGAACTCTCCCAGGAGAGGGTTTATTCATGTTATATTTGATTTTATTACCCAAATAGCTCAGAGGATAAGACTGAAAAGCTGTGACATTATTTCAGGCTTCCAATTGGAAGAGCAGCTTGTCTTTTGAATATCTGGCATTTTTTTAGCAGCCTGAATGCTGCTCCTCCTGTGCTACAACAGGGGAAGACAAAATTTCTGCCCTGAGGCATTGCTGCTTGTTGATGAACAGCCAATTTAGCAATTTAAAGAGCAATTTAAAGAGTGTTCTTGTGGGCTTGCAGGAACTCTCAGCTGCAGATTGAGCTGGAAAATGGGCTGCTCCATCAGCTCAGGAGGGGTGAGGCAGTGGGTTTGGGATAGTGGGGGCTCCAAGGGCTCCCACCAGGATGCAAAGGCAGCAAGAAAAAACCCACAGGACTGTTTTGGCACTTTGTGGTTATTTTCACTGAAGTACCCTTCAGAGCATTTTTTAAAATCCCAAACTTGTTTTTTTTTTTAACCAAGAATATGAAGATAGAATCACAGAATCATAGTGGGTTGGGCTGGGAGGGACCTTTCAAAGTCATGTAGTCCAACCCCCCTGCAGGGAGCAGGGCCATCTGCAACTAGAGCAGGTTGCTCAGAGCCCCAGCCAACCTCACCTGCAGTGGTGCCAGGGATGGGGCAGCCACTGCCTCTCTGGGCAACCTGGGACAGGCTCTCACCACCTTCAGCATCAAAAAATTCTTCCTTAAATGACATGCTCCTGCCCCGTGTACACCCAGATGCTCAGATTTGTCTTTACGAGTCCCTAAAATGCTGAGAAAAAGGGCAAAACTCCAGTGCCAAGGAGAAGTGATGGTGCTTGAAAGTCACCCTCTGGCCTTCCAAGCCCCTTCTCTGCCACACACAACTCCCCCATTTTCACACAGATGATTTCTGGAGCAGAAATAAGTGAATCTGACCATAGAAAAAGTCCTTTTCCCCTATAACTCTTTCTGCAGTTCACTGGTGTATAACCTATGGGAGGACAGCCATCCATTAATAATTTCTGGTGCTCAGATCCCAAAAGGCATTGAACAGCCTGATTTCTGATGGGGAGTATTTCTGACAGGATATTCAACAGGTCTCAAAGAGTCCTCAAAAAGATTTGTGGCCAAAAGGGTTAAAAGCACCCGGCGGGTTACGATTTGACGAGGACCTTCCACTGAGTGCAATTACCTGCAGTGATTTATTTAGCTAATTTCAGTTATTGTATCACTATATAGGACAGGAGTCATTAGCTACAGCGAGCTGCAGTATTTCTGACTTCAACGTGCTCTGAATCTGAGCAGCCTGGGGAAGACAGATCCTCGGGCTTGGCTGTGCCTCTGCCAACTCACAGCAGGTTGTTTTAACTTGGGGAAAGAGTGTAAGCTGAGAATGATAACGCTGTTGCTTGAACTGTAGCAGTTTCTGTCCACAGACTTTTACCTTCACCGCAGACTGATCATTTTTCCTTGCCTATCAGCCCACATTTGAGACAGTTCCAGTGTCACCAGTTCCTTCTAATGGTATCCAACTTCCTGGGCAGAAGGCGGTTTGGAAATCAGTTAGCTGTGAGTATACCAATGTGTAACCAGCGTTCCCTTCCTCCTAGGAAACTGATAGACAGAAAGATCCTTGTGTGGTTCAGAGGTTAGTCCCCTCTTTCATGCAGTGGCTATTGCCTTAAAATCCTTGCCAGCTTATTGTCATCCAGGAGCCAAAGTTTCCCGTTCAACACCTGTGAATGTACAGACCCAGACCTGCTGCTCTCAAGGAATCAGTGTCTAAAAAAATATGGATCAGTGAGAGGCAGGGAAGGTAAAAATACCCGTTCAGTAATATCGTGCAGAACTTCCACCCTATTTGCACCAAAATATGTCAGCAGTACATTTTCTTGCTGCAAATCATGACAAGAAAGGTGCGTTTTTCCTTCATATTTCTACTCCAGTACTGTAGAAGCTGTAGTAGTAGAAATAGATCATTTTTCTGATCCTGCCCTGTTATTCTGATCTACTCACTGTGTTATTTTGGACATGTCCTGACAGTGACTGGCAGTGCTGATGAAAATGAGAGCTCTGCTCTACTCAGCCTCTGGATAACTGTCAGCAGCCTTCCACGGGAATGTCCATTTTTATTCTGAAAGCTCTTCCCATCACCATTGCTCAGGGCATACCTAATGGGACATTAATACCCAGGCTTCTAAACTAGTCCTGTAGATGTTTATCTCTGGGTATAGGGCCACAGACTGATTGCAAAAGCTGCTCCACTGATGCCTCAGCTCTGTACTAGAAGAGACGGGGAACCAAACGGCCAGAGGTACCATGGACACTCTGAGGTCCCAGAAAAAAAAGATGAAAAACATCTTAATTGGCTTGGCCATTAGGTAACATCTAAGGGCACTGTTCAGAAGCCACCATAGCTTTTTCACACTACGCTTGCAAAACAAGGGGTGTTGCAAAAGCTGTTGAAGACCCTGTATCTGCAAATGCAACGATTCAAAAATCATGAGGCACATGCATGGTTAGAAAACACACGAAGCTTTGTAATCCACTTCCTGATTTTGAATGCACTCAGGTAATGTTAGTCAAATCTTCCCTGCAATCCTGGGGGCTGAAATTTTAATTCACTCCCAGTGAAAAATTTGATTCTGTTCCAGTCACGTGAGTCTGGGAGCTGGCACTTAAGGGAAACCTAACAACTGTGCTGAGATGCGAGAGATCAGTCATGACAGTTGGCAAGGCTGAAACTCCTGCATGTTCTCACACTTCAGACTCTGTGACAATAGGGTATTTCTGTACTTAATTGTACCAATGGCAAAATTTTTTCCCCTGGCATCCACTAATTTCAGGAGGCAACTGAATTTTAGAGTAGAGCAGTAAGTCCTTTTGCAGTATTTCCCAGAAATTCCAGTGGACATAGTGCTTTTCAAACTGCAAAAAAGCTGTTTTGGTGCTACACACCTAAACTAGCAACCATGAGAAATACGGATGTGAGCATATAAAATATATGCACAATGTCTTATGATTGTAAATAAGTCACCAGTGACCTGAGAAACTGTGGTACCAGCATTTTTCTGTCAGGAGCTTTTGCTCTTAATTGTTCATTAGACAAGTGCCACCACAGTTTTCTGGCCTGGGTAGATGAGGACAGAGTACAAAAACTTGATCATTCCCGATAAACAGGAAGTTCCAGCTTGACCAACTTTCTCACGAAAAGCAACAAGTTAAATAATCTAAAATGAAAATAGGGATTTTATTTCTAAAGGGGTTATTTCCTCCAGACAAAACAGGAACATGCTGTAGTTTACACTGAAATTCCTCTTTGAAGCACTTCCTTTATTGCTTTCTCAAGAGTTTTGTCATCTTGACTCAATTTTTTAATGTCTGTGTACTAAATGCAACCACACGTTCAGCATTCACATCTAATTTTTAATGTCTGTGTACTAAATGCAACCACACATTCAGCATTCACATCTAACTTCCCTTATTTTCAGCTAATAGCTGCCTAGACTGTGGACTAGATAAAGGCAGCCCAGCCGTGACAGAGGAGCTCTCCTATGAGGTCTCTTTCTCAGAATCCATCATGGTCCTTCCAAAAATCCAAGAATGGCCAAAAAACCAGAGGTTCAAAAAGGAAGACTCCGCTTTGCCTGTAAGTTTCTTCTCAATGGATTTCCTCAATTATTCTCTTTAATGAAGCAATTTCCTGCTTTACAACCCCACCGCAGTGGAGCCTGTTACGGTACATCAGTTATCCCATCCTACATGTGCTTTACAGAGACCACCTGCTGTGCCTGCCTACCGTTTGCGTCTCATTCCTAGAGAGGCACCAAAGCCAACCTGGATGTCCAACCATGGTTTTTACTTGCAATCATAGACATTTTGGTTGAAAGGCACCTTTGAGATCATCAAGTCCAACTCTTAACCCAGGACTGCCAGGGCACCACTAAACAATGTCCCTCAGCACCACATCTCCATGGCTTTGAAACCCCTCCAGGGATCATGGGGACTTCACCACTGCCCTGGGCAGCCTGGGCCAGCCCTGGACAATCCTGGAGGGGAAGAAATTGTTCCTCGTGTCCAACCTAAACCTCCATTTGTCCATCTCAGGCACTACCAAGGAAGAACCTGAGGTGCAAAAGTAAGCTTCTGTGTTGAAAGGAGGGATAAGACACCCAGTAGATTACAACTGGTGTGAAATCCCTGCCCTTTAATGTGTCTGTGGAGCTTTTTTGGTGGGGATAACTTGGTGTGTGGTCTGTGACGAGTAAGGATATCTTTGCATTCATCATGACTTTAGCAAACCAAAGGTTCATCCTTGCTCCTTTTAATAGAAAATGTAGGGCCCCAGCCTTCACTACAACACACACAAATTGTTCTCTGCAACAGCCCAGCCAATTCACAGCTGAAAGAGCAGGGAAACTGGGGACAAACAGGGCAGAGAAGATGCCACATTGAATATCATGGAACTGTAGATGCATCATTGATTAATATGTGAACAGGCTGGTACTGTGCTGGAGATGAACTGTTCTGCATGGAGGACATAATTTTGTGTGCTCGGAAGAGTGCACAAGAAATCATAGAATCATAGCATGCTTTGGGTTGGAAGGGACATTTCAAGGTCACCCAGTCCAGCCCCCTGCAGGGAGCAGGGCCATCTGCAACAAGAGCAGGGTGCTCAGAGCCCCGGCCAACCTCACCTGCAATGGTGCCAGGGATGGGGCAGTGACCACCTCTCTGGGCAACCTGGGACAGGCTCTCACCACAAATGTGCCAGGTCATCACAGACAGAGAATTCCAGAATAAACTCAACAATTGTAGCTGTTGACATTGGCATCTCTCTTACTTCATGTGCTGCCACTCAGGGCATTTGTTTTTTTCCCATAATGCCTCAGACTGTAGTGGGCCCCCACCAAAAATAAACCCACCTCACACAGAGTGACCAGTGGCCTACACTCTGAAGTACTGTCCCTCCTTCCTCAAGGTGGGTTATCAAGGCCAGCATGAAGTCTACACAACACCCTACTTTCTCCAGGGCAGATCTGACACATTAAGATAACCAGCTTTGTGGATGGAATATAGTGAGCTACATGGAGAAGAATTATATATCATTTTTTATATATATATCTCATATGCCTCCTTCAGTGCCACATATTATGACTTCACTGTAAGAAAAAATCACTGGAAAATGGTGACACAGGACGGAAGAAAGAGGCCCAGCCCCAAAACTTGTGGTAACACCACATCACATCATGGTGACACCAGAAGTTGACCAGTCACCGTGGAATATCCTTGTGGCTACCCTTAGGGATCTGTTTTGGAGGGTTTGCCTTTTTTTTTTTTTAATTGGCAAACATACTTTTTCCCCCTTGGAATACATATGTCTAATTTTTATTTATTTTCAAGGTGATTTATTGTGCTTTGAGTGCCTTTAGACTTCTTGTATCGCTGGAACCAAAATGCATAGATATTCTTGAGTATTTTATGTGTCTTCAGAAGATTAGTCTCCTATGTAGCTTTTGTTACATTATGAAGGCTCAGCATAAAAGTGGAACTCCTGCATTTTGGTGAGGGAAGATCTGACCTAAAATGCCCCAGAGAGCATAGAAATTATTTGTCCTATCCCATAGATTTGGTGCTTAGGGACGTGGTTTATTGGTGCCCTGGCACTGTTGGGTTAACCATTGGACTTGATGATCTTGAAGGTCTTTTCCAACCAAAATGATTCTACGATTCTGTGATTTCCCACAGTTATGTCATTTAGGAAGTCCTAACATACATAATCCAGATGTCCTTTGTCCTCTCTTATTTTTGAAACCTGCTGTACATTAAATTCTTCTCTTTTTTTTGTTTGCTTTTTTCTTGGGCTGCCTTCATCTAAAGATGAGTTAAACCTACTGAGTCCAAATTTCTTTAGAAAAGGGAGAACTGGGCTGAAATCTTCAGACACAAAACCTTATTAAAGGCTGGATTTCCACTTAGTTGCCTAAAGGGAGGAGATGATTTGTAATGCTATTTATTTATGCCTCTGACTAATAATTACTGATTTAAATTATAATTAAGTTTAAAAAAAAAAGGAATACCAAAGATCCACCATTCTTTGAATAGCATGTTGTGGTTTTGTTTTTTTTTACTATAATCTTGTTATTATGTCTCATAATTGTGTCGAGAACCAGCGGGTATTTGTTCCTTTTGACATTTGTACAAATGCTTCTGCCATGATGGAACATTCCTGGCTCTGCTCCATGACACTGCAGCTTCTAAAATATGTAGACATCTTCACACGCCCCCAAATTACTAAGTACCTTGTAGTTCAAGCTGACTTGAACAGATTATTTCTTAGTTGCTGGGAGTCCCGTTTCTAAGCCTAAATTCTTCTGGCATCATAAAAAAAAGCACGGGTAAACTGGCAGGTTGGCATCAGGACTAAGTGATTTTGCTTCTGGGCTTTTCCTCGGATCTTTAGTTTGAGGTCTCCTAGAAGGCCCCATAAATTGTCATATGCAAAGCAGGGATGGATTCATGACACACACGTGATCGATCATGGAATCGTTTTGATTGGAAGAGACCTTTAAGATCGCCGAGTCCAACCGTTAACCCAGCAATGCCAAGTCTACAACCACATCCATAATGGCACGTGTCAGCTGCTTCAGCAGCATTCAGAGATGCTCTGGGGGAAGCAAGAAGCAGAGCAAAATGTGACGTGCCCAATTTCGGCAGGATAAGTTTAAGTAGGATATAGCTAATTTGTCCCAGCTGGAGTATAGGCACTGAGGTCAGATACTGTGTCCAGTTTTGGGCCCCTCTCTAGAAGAAGGACATTGAGGTGCTGGAGAGGGTCCAGAGGTGTGCTACAAAGCTAGTAAAGGGTTTGGAGCATGTCTCTTATGAGGAAAGGCTGAGGAATCTGGGGCTGTTTAGCCTTGAGAAAAGAAGGCTGAGGGGAGACCTTATTGCCCTCTACAGCTACCTGAAGGGAAGCTGTAGTGAGGCAGGAGTTGGTCTGTTCTCCCTGGTGACAAGTGACAGAACAAGAGGAAATGCCCTGAAGTTGAACCAGGGGAGGTTCAGGCTGGATATCAGGAAGCCTTTCTTTCCAGGAAGGGTTGTCAGGCATTGGAATGGGCTGCCCAGGGAGCTGGTGGAGTCACCATCCCTGGAAGTGTTTAAGAGCCGGGTAGATGTTGTGCTTAGGGACATGGTTTAGTGGTTTTCATAGGGCAAGGAGTAAGT
The DNA here is from genome assembly GCA_025345505.1 of Todiramphus chloris collaris. Classification (NCBI taxonomy): domain Eukaryota; kingdom Metazoa; phylum Chordata; class Aves; order Coraciiformes; family Alcedinidae; genus Todiramphus; species Todiramphus chloris. Next base: position 7,584,707 of record JANVCC010000047.1, on the reverse strand, counting down.
TTGGACTCGATGATCTTGAAGGTCTCTTACAGCCAAAACTATTCTATGATTCTATGAGGTCAATACCTCTGCTCCAGCACCACTCACCAGTCAAACTGTGAGAGAAAATGATGATCAAGAAGATCAGTTTTATGTTTCAGGTGGATGCGAGTTCCATCAATGCCCAAGGCCAATATATAGGGTTGTAGTTCAACTCTTTCGTGTTATCCATCTACCCTAATATGACTTCCTGCCGCACAGGGGCATCTCTTTTCAAAATAAAAATTCACTTACCTGTAATTTTTGTGTAAATAAAGACATGACCCATCTCTACTGCAGAAATTCATTGTCCGGAAAAGCCGGTTTGGACTGACAGAGGTTGGAGACCTGTCTCCAGAAGACATGAAGAAGATCCGCTACCTCTCCCTGATCGAGCTGACGGCCTTCTACGACGCACTGGGGGTGGAGCTGAAGAGGAACCGCGCAGAGAGGGTGCGGGGACGAGGTACCGTGCGCTGGTATCCCAATGGTGGCCACCTGGGCACCATGCAGCGTCGTGAAGATGATAGGTATGAGGTTGTTTCCTCTTTTTCACATTTGTTTTTCTTATTTTTCAGAAAATGGTCTGTTTGGAGTCCCTCTCACCGTACTGCTGGAAAATGATCAAAAGAAAATTCCTGGAATAAAAGTTCCCCTCATCTTCCAAAAAGTGAGTATAACTGAGCCTGGTTGGCCTATAAGATTTGCTTTACCATCATTTTCATCGCCATTCAAAAGAGTCACAGCATCAGGTTGAGAAAAAAAGCCCTTTAAGATAATTCAGTTCAACAGTTAACCCAGCACTGCCAAGGCACCACTAACCATGTCCCTCAGCACCACATCCCTATGGCTTTGAAACCCCTCCAGGGATCATGGGGACTCCACCCCTGCCCAGGACAGCCTGGGCCAGCCCTGGACAATCCTGGAGGGGAAGAAATTGTTCCTCAGCTCCAACATAAACCTACCTCTGGGATGATTTGAGGCCATCTCCTCTTGTCCTAGCACTTGTTCCTTGGGAGCAGAGCCCGACCCCACCTGGCTCCAACCTCCTGTCAGGGAGCTGTTGAGAGCCAGAAGGTCTCCCCTCAGCCTCCTTTTCTCCAGGCTGAACAATCTCAACTCACTCAGCTGCTTTCTCACCAGACTTGTACTCTAGACCCTTCCCCAGCACCATTACCCTTTTTTAGACGTGCTCCAGCACCTAGTCATCAGATAAAAGAAGAAGCAGGCTTTAGAGACTTGAAGATGCCTACGGGCTGTCTTTTGTGGTTTGAACACCTTGTGACAAGGAAACAAAATTTGTTCCTTTTGTGTGTTTTGTCTGTGGCAGCGACCTCTTCTGATTTTTTTATTAGAGGAAACTTCAGGACACAAATGCCTGGCGTTCTGTTTCCCTTTCTCATTTAATTAGAGAGCCACGCAACATTTTGTGTGTGCAAAAGTGGCAGAGATAAGTAGTCAGTCTCAGGGATTCAAACTGCAGGTATGACTTAGCTCCAGAATGGAAATAGTACCTTCTCACTGAGGTTTGTATGACAAGACAATGTCATCTGACCATAAAATGACATTGTCTTTGAGACACAAGCACCCATGCAACTACACTCGAAATGACAACAAATTGCCCTCTCGATACCAGCAACGGGGGAAGTGTTGGGTAGTGTCAGGGGGAAGACTGACCGGACTTGAACGTTTAGATGACTTTGCAATCATCTCCACAGCTCCCCTGCCAACCTACCGTGGGAAATTAGGAGGATCCAACACCTTGGGCAGGAAGCAGAGCTGGTGGTGAACATCCAGAGCTGTAGGAATAAATGTTAGGAAATGGGTTTATTATTTTTTGCTTTGTTCTAAATTATGTTAAATCAATTTTTTTTTTTTAATAAAGAATTAGAGTGGAGAGCCTATTCCTCTATTCACCGAAATTTCATAATAAAATATCCTGGGATCATTTTCTAATCTGAGTTCTCAGTTCTCAGGAATGTATGTTATCTATAGACCTTTCCATTGTGCTCCTTAAGGAAAGACTTAAACCTTTCTCAGAGTTTAATTTTTCCCTCAAAACACCATTGTGTTTTATCCAGTGTATCTGCCCTTCTCTTAACATGTTTATGTGCTAATTGTTCTATAGTAATGCTAACTCTTAAATCAAGGTCAGAGGAGCCTAAACTCTGGAAGCCCCAGCACAGGAGAGACAGGGACCTGTTGCAGTGGGGCCAGAGGAGCCCCAGCAATGCTGGGAGGGCTGGAACCCCTCTGCTGGGAGGCCAGGCTGGGAGAGATGGGGGGGTTCAGCCTGCAGAGGAGAAGGCTCTGGGGAGACCTTCTGGTGGCCTTTCAGGACTTCAAGGGGCCTGTCAGAAAGGTGGGGAGGGGCTTTTGATCAGGGTTTGTTGGGACAGGACAAGGGGAGATGGGTTTAAACTCAAAGAGGGAAATTAAACCACAGAGAAGGAAGAAATTTTTGACATTGAGGGTGGTGAGAGCCTGTCCCAGGTTGCCCAGAGAGGTGGTGGCTGCCCCATCCCTGGCACCATTGCAGGTGAGGTTGGCTGGGGCTCTGAGCAACCTGCTCTAGTTGCAGATGGCCCTGCTCCCTGCAGGGGGGTTGGACTAGATGACCTTGAAAGGTCCCTTCCCACCCAAACCAGTCTGTGATTCTGTTGCATTATCAGTTTTCCATACTCTGCATATTCCATATTTCAGGGACAGGAATACAGAGAATAAAGTAGGAAGCTTTATTTACTTGAGCTGGCTTCTTTTCATCAGTATATTACATAGAAACACATAATTTTCTAGTTACTTTCAAGATAAATTAGACTAAAAAAAAAAAGCCAATGGCATTTTTTAAGAACTTCTGAGTATTTTCCTGGGTTTTGTTGGTCTTTTTTTCAGTTGCTGCTCAAGCTCGAGGAAACAGGATTAGAAACAGAAGGAATCCTACGAGTGCCTGGATCTGCCTCCCGAGTCAAGGTACACGCTCATGCCAGTTTTCTGTCTCCTGGACCACAGGCTCTATGTAAAGTAACACGGCAGAGGCAAATTCACAGTGCACATAAATACTGATGTGTGTAGCTCAGCATTTCTGTTCCTACCAGCGAGAGGTCAGACTGGTTCCTGGGAATGAATAAATCATGGAATATGTGGTTAATTGCTTTGTGTTTGTTCAAGTTCTATATAAAGCTCAAACTTGACATTGAATGCAGTTTTTCTCTGCTAGACACCAAGGGATCCTTTCAGTTTATCTCTGTCATCCAAAAATGCTGCCATCTTATCTCTGGTTTAATTTATTGCAGAAATCCAGGGTTGCTAAACTGAGCGAAGTTCAGATAAAGATCTTATTCTATGTCATTTTAACCTTTGTGTCACTTTATTTCTTACTTATCTTCTGTGATCTTACAATTCCATGTTCCAAGTGAGAGAAATTTGGCATGTGCTCACTGTTTGGCAGCCTCAACTACTGCATTTTCACAGGCTATGAGCACAGGATAGATGGTACCAAATAACCTGACATTGTGGTGCAGTAATCCTTGCAGTCGTTTCTCCAGACTAACTTGATTCCAGGAGCTAGAAGACTTTGGCAGAGGCAAAGCAAGCTTTTATTTTCTGGGCTTAGTAGTGTCTGCCTCTTTCCCAGATCTTTTTTTCTAGGTTTTCTGGTTTTTTTGGTCTGGTTTAAGTATCTTCTTATAGTGCATCCCAATCCCACTTTCTCATTCTCAAGAAAGCTCATCTTGCTTCCTGAGGCAGGAGGTGTCAACGCTGTAGCAGCCACCTGGATGTTGGGGATTGCTAAATGTTTATGTCATGCAGATCACCAAAAATGACTCAAAAAAACCAGCATTAGGTGGGACACACCAAAGATGGGCAGTAGCATCCCAGGTCCCTTGGACTCCATGGATTCAGCACCTTGTAAAGTGCCCCATCTTGCAGGGGGCTGCTCATCATTTGCAGTTTCATAATTTTTTCATACAAATACTTAAAGTATTCTCACAAACTCTGTTTTTTTCCAAGCTCTACAGGGAGATTACGCAGCAGGGCTGTGCTCTAACAAATGACTTTCATATTCTTTGCATGGACTGTACTGTGTCTTGTTCACTTTTTATTCACCACCTATATCCAGGGAGCTGCTATGAGATAGGATCTTATATGTAACTCTGCTATACTGTGTGGTAAGTTAAACTGTCCCTATGAAAGTTGGAAATGAGTTGAGTTTTGGCTTCATTTAAGTCTGTCCTACAAGCCAAGCAGCAAGAGGGAGATTTTTTTTTAAAGCAGATCCAGATTTCATCCTTCAAAGCCTTCATACACTATTATTATGGCATTAGGATTTGACGGTGTTCCAATTTTATTTCAGTCTTGTTTGGAGAAAGAAAAGGCATATGGAAGTGATTAAAGGTTACTTCTCTATAAAACAAAGAACAGAAGAAATAAATACAAGTTTTCCTCTCTAATCTGGTTTGTAACAAAAGCTCCAGGGAATCAAAAACATCTGATAGTCTATTGGACGGTCAGTCATGTTTAAAAAAAAAAAAAAAATTGCAAAAATATTTTTAAAAAGTACTCAGGTGCATGCATATATGAATATGGGGGGGGTGTGTGAGTAAAAATCTACATATATGGTTGCCCCTTTGGAGATATATATATATTAAATGTTTATGTTTCAAAAATCTTGCTTTCTATTTCTATGGCTTTTTTTCCCCAGTTCTCAGCAGAAAACTGTGGAACAGTTTTTCTATCCTCTTGTGCTTTTGATGAGGTGAGGATTTCTGTTCCACATTTCCCGGTCAGTTACCAGGAGAGAATTTAATCCAGGTGTTCGGATGGATTATGTGCAAGGGATGTGAATACAGAGGAAGCTGAGATAGCCCAGATTACCACCAGTGAAATGTGCTGGCAAAAATGAGATTGTAACATTATATACCAAATCCTGAATGACTCTCTATTTCCTTTTGTGCCAACCATTACACTTCATTATGTGTGACCATATTTGATATGTAATTTCCTTCCATTCATGTGAGAAACAGTAAACAGAATTCACTTTGAAAAGCTTTTCTCTCTGAAAGGACGAAATTTTTCTTCTGTATAATATTAAAGCACATTTTCACAACAACATGATCTGAAACCTGAATATTAGCTACAGATCTATTTTGTCATAAACAGCCTCACAAAAAGCAGCAGCAAGAAAATTCCTATGGATAAGACAATGTTTGGCCAGTAATAATCCTGCAAGCTGCATTATTTTTGGATATCCTTGTATTACAATAGTGTCCTTCAGTCTTATTAACCCAATGCATTTTTGAGGGGCTTGCATTTTCCAAACAGGGTTTCAAGCCAAATTCCCTTCTTGCTAGGAACCTCACTATTTCCCACTCGGAAACACCAATTAGTTACCCTCCAGAACTAAATCGAGCTTTGCTGTAGAGCAAGGTGCTGACATTGGACAACAAGAGGATGAAAGAGGCACCCAAAATGGTATAATCAATTCTCAGAACTCCCCTGTGTTTTTTCTGGTGTTTTTGTTGTTGTTGTTGTTGTATTGTTTTTTTTTCTAGGAGTTTTTTTGGCACGTATTAAGTGGAGGTTTTCTGATAGTAATGGTTTGATACCTTTATTTTTCTATGAAGTGTTCAAATATAATTATAGCTGTAGTCATCAAACCTAATTATAGCCACCCTAAAAGAAAACATCCTTCTAAAGACAGGAAGACCTGAAGTTAAAGCCATTTGCTCAAGGCCCATGGGCTCGGGTGCCAACAATCTATCCAGCAAGTTCACTGGCAGTGAGGAAGAACCGCCACTCCTTTGTGATTTCAGGGTCAAAAACCTCTGGGGAGTGTTTTAAGCAAAACAGAACCACTGTGCTAAAAATCCTGTTTAACTGAATTTTCTGCTTCTAATTCTAAGACATTGCATACAAAACTGTCTTGCTTTAAAATGGTTTAGTCGGGTCACTAGCAGAAATCTAGGTATAGCAACCCAAATCTAGCCTGGGTTACAAAATATTTCCAGGAACCTGATTTGTCAACCTGCTCTGGCCACTTGAATTCAGCTGTGGTGTAAACCTACCTGTGGCTTGTCATGGGATTTCTGAAGTGCTCTCAAACTACTGGGTCAGAAGCAATGATTAAAGATCAGAGATGTTCCTTTTATCTTTCAGAATCTCCATCAAGAACTTGAGGCCAAATTTTATGAAGACACTTTTGACTGGGACCAAGTACGAAATAACGATGCAGCAGGACTGCTGAAAATGTTTATAAGAGAACTCCCAAGCCCACTCTTCACGGTAGAATATCTGCCTGCTTTCATCACGCTGGTGGAAAGTACGTAGAAATGGAGGTAGCATGGACTGATCTAGATAAAATGCAATAGTAAACGTGACATCTTCTCTCTCTCTATGAAGCAGAGAGAGAAAGAGGTGCATTGCCTAAACATTTACACGTTCTGCAGGTCTTCCTTTACAAATTCCAAATTCCCTTTAACAAATGCATTTAGCTAGTAGCATAGACTCGTCATGTCAATGACAACTGTTTAATGTAAGATTTGAAACCTGTGAGCACGTGATGGCTGAGCAATGACTTTCATCTCTAGACTCTGACACAAATTACTGAGTCCACAAATGAAAATTTCTGCAAGGCAAACTCGGGTCACTGCCCTTCTGCTGATGTCCTCTTGGATCTATTGGATTTCTCTGAAGGTTTATGCTGAGGTCAGAATATTCGTATCAAGACACGCGTGACCACAGCAAGCTTCAAGCAGCTGGGTTTTGTTTTCAGTGTACGTAGACCTTCTCATTCTCAGTACATTTTGTTCACTTCTCTTCCAGGAAGAACATGGTAGTACCTCCCATACACACTGACTGCATTGTAAATTCACTTGATCTAGGACAGAGAGAAACTGTCAGGACAGTGAATTTGTTATGCAAATTGGTACAGAAAATTTAGAACCTTCACATAAGGTTGCAGACAAGTTTTCAGTATCTCCATGAGGTACTTCAAAGGGCACAAGGAGGTGACCCCTTCCCATAACTTTTGTAGAATCATAGTAGATTCATAGAATGGTTTGGATTGGAGGGGACCTTGAGAAGCAATCTGGTCCAACCCCCCTGCAGGGACCAGGGACATCTGCAATTAGAGCAGGTTGCTCAGAGCCCCGGCCAACCGCATCTGGAATGGTTCCAGGGATGGGGCAGTGACCACCTCTCTGGGCAACCTGGGACAGGGTTTCACTACCCTCAGTAGAAGAAGCTTATGTAATAAACATAGATACATAAAACACCCCCAGCTCTCTCAACCTGGGCTTCCAGCAGAGGGGTTCCAGCCCTGCCAGCATTGCTGAGGCCCCTCTCTTGACCCACTCCAACAGGTCCCTGTCTTCACATACCTGAGTGTGCTCCTCACGAGTCCCACATGGCATGCAGTTACAATTGCCTAGTGGTTTGGAGAAGACTGAACAGAAGGTGTCTTCACAGAATAAAGTAGCTTCATTCCCTACAACAGATACACCATCCACAGCCCACACCCTTTTTTTCTCCAAAACTCTTTCATCCAGCCTGAGTGGAAGCAAATGACAGTTATTCTTCCCATCTTCTGCACCCCCGCTCTTCTACTGAGCACTGCACAGTATCCACTGCTGAAAACATGGTGGTCTTTCATAACTGACAATCTAGAGTGTTAGCTCTGGGACAAATACTTTTTAAGTTATAAGCAATCAATCTCCACTCCCATGGCAGAAGCATCCATTTAATTACTGAAAAAGATTAGTTTGAAAATGTCCAGAAAACAAATATCCATTGCCATTTGAAAGGGGGGGAATACTTGATCCATATTCACAACACATTCTGACCAGGATATCAAAGAGAAACTGGCTAAAAAATACTGTCTCCTTGCTATTTCAACAGAATTTAGATGGAGCCTTGTCTCCCTCTGTGACAAAGACCCCAGATGATGAGTTAAAAACAACTCCTTAAATTGATTTTATACTTGGTGGAAAGGTTGTGGTTAATTAACACCTAGACATACTTGTCTCAACTGGGCAGTGGTTGCTATGCTTCCAGAACTGCTGACCAGTAAGCTTTTTACAACAAACTGATTGCAGTTGGGACTTAAAAAAATAAAATATTAATTATTCATGTCCTTAGAAATCTCCAAGATCAAGTTACAGCTACAAGCTTTGCATCTCTTGATCATGCTGCTGCCTGAAGCTAACAGAGACACAGCCAAGGTAAGTTCTTCCTGTGCTATCACCTGCCATCTGTGGTGCTTTTGACTTTTAAATGAGACACTAATTTTTTTTTCTAACAGTCAGTGATCAGACATTGCACTGTGACAGTATTCATCTGTGGTTTTCCTCATTTCCTTGGAAAGATGTTCACCAGCTCCCTGGCTGTCATTTCTTTTACAAGCAGATAAGAAATATTTGCTGAAGGTACCCAACTGCTGGTGTCAGTAAATAGTTCCCAGGCATGATTGATTCTGGAGCATCTGTTTCAAAGAAGGATGTTCCTCGCATACTTTGGAAAAAGAACATCCAGTTGCTGTGTTTTCTGTACAGCTGGAATTATCCAGGATGTCAGTTAAACAAGAAGCTTGCCTTGTGCACTTCCCATGCTGAAGGACTTCCAGGGCACTGGACCAGACTGGAGGAGGTAGTTTGATGTTAAAAAAAAAACCCCATGAAACATACACCTATAGCACAGATGTCAGGACCTCAGCTGGTTTGCCCACACCCATGTACTACTTTGTGATTCAGATATGGTGGCTACAAGCATTTTGGGCACTTGGGAGCTCCCAGGTCTGACTGCATCTATGTGCTGACCCTAAGAGACATTAGTTGCATCTTTGGACTTGGTTCTACACAAAGGAAACCTTGGTGAACAAGGTGCCCAGGAGTCCCCAAGCATTTCCTCAGGTCCTCTGCTCATCAGGACTCTGCTGGTCCCTCACTCCTGAAAGTTTCTCATGGATCAGTTTAGACGTAGTGTTGTGAGTCCAGATGCCTTCTTTACCTGTATTTATTTATATAATAACAAGGGACAGGAATACAACCCTCTTTAAAGTATTTAGAGATCTGCTAGGGCTCTGTGAAGAATGGGGATTATTTCTTCTACTAAAGTCCATATCCATATAGAGCTGCACACATAAAACACATTCTAGATGGGTAGCCTTAATTATTCCTAGGCTTTGATACAAAAACTGAAGTGATGACAAAACAGAGTGCATCTCTATTCACTGCCTACAATGAGATTTTGGAAATTTCTCCAACGGAATTTCTGTTTTGTAATTCCTGGGTTTGTAAAAGTGCTTTAATTGCAACATTGGGGTACAAAGGTAGGGCTTTTCATGGTATGGTGTTGCAAAAGGACTCACTGGCAGACCCCAATTCTAACCACAGTTGCAATCCGTCCTATTCAGTCCCTTAAGGAAAATTTTGAATCAAGTGCCCAAAAGGGAAACCAATTTCCTTTGACTCTGCAATGCATGTGCAGAAGTGACATCAAAAGCAACAACCACTGAGCTCTCCTTGCTTTCGTGATCCCAGAATAAAAGTATTGGGGATTGCTGGCAGAAATTCCTCAGATTACATCCCACATGGGACCAGTGCACATGTGGGACCAGTGCACCAGCATCTGATCATCTGTCGATGGCCATGTAAAAAGCAATGGCCAGATACATCAAAATGGTCACCTTGACATCTTGGAAGAAATCAACTGTTCCACTGCAATGTCTGTGTCGCAGCATGAAGACCCTTAGGGCAGGCACTTGATTTACACACTTGGGGTTATTCTCTAAGCAATAGATAATTTATTGACGTGTATTTTGATAACATGAACTATTTCTTTGCGATTAACACAGGTGGTTGTGCCAGCAAATACCACAGGAATCCAAATTAGAATGAAAAAAAAAAAACAAACCCTACATTTCACCTCCAAGTGCAAATAGAGCAGCTTTTGAGCCAGACGTGTTATGCATTTGACAAAGTTGCATTTAAGAAGTAAATTATTTTCTAACACCCAGCACAACAAGTGTTATTTTTCCAGGCCTTCCTTCAGTTCCTGAAGAAGGTGGTTGCTAACGAAGGGAAAAATAAAATGAGTCTGTGGAACGTTTCTATGATTGTTGCACCAAACCTCTTCATCTACAAAGGGAAACGTGCAAACCAACAAGAAATGCAGGCAGCTGCCACCACAGCACACATTGTACGGCTTCTAATTCGGTACCAGGACATCCTGTGGACAGTGAGTAATTTTGGATCCCTCTTTATTGAGACCTCACCTGGAGTTCAGCTCTGGAGTCCTCAGCACAGCAGAGACAGGGACCTGTTGGAGTGGGGCCAGAGGAGCCCCAGCAATGCTGGGAGGGGTGGAACCCCTCTGCTGGGAGGCCAGGCTGGGAGAGATGGGGGGGTTCAGCCTGCAGAGGAGAAGGCTCTGGGGAGACCTTCTGGTGGCCTTTCAGCACTTCAAGGGGCCTGTCAGAAAGATAGGGATGGACTTTTGAGCAGGGCCTGTTGGGACAGGACAAGGGGTGATGGTTTGAAACTAAAAGAGGGAGATTTAGGCTAAAGAGAAGGAAGAAATTTTTGACATTGAGGGTGGTAAGATCCTGGCCCAGGCTGCCCAGAGAGGTGGTGGCTGCCCCATCCCTGGCACCATTGCAGGTGAGGTTGGCTGGGGCTCTGAGCAACCTGCTCTAGTTGCAGATGTCCCTGCTCCCTGCAGGGACACATATTATAAATACTATATATTATAAAATATTGTATATTCTCAGCTCTGGCTTCTTCCCTTTAGGTCCCATCTTTCCTGATTTCCCAAGTGAGAAAAATGAATGAAGCAGCAATGAACAACAGCAAGAGACAGCTGATGTTTGACAGAGGAGTAAGAAAACTTCTGAGGAGAAAGACCATGGAACGGGAAAGACCAGAAAGACCAGAGGTGTGATAAAAACATATAATTTTCAAGGGCAGCTTTACCCAGACTCCCTTCTTTCTTACCTCATAAAAGCTGGGAGTAGCGAGGAAATTTTGCCATATAAAATAAGCAGATTGGGGACTTATGTTGAAAGATGCACTTCCCAGTACAACATCCTGGTAAGACAAAGCTTTGAGGATTGATTGAGAAAAGATGAGGAAGGCAGAATGTTTTCTAGCAGCCCAAGATATGATACAAACACACGCTGGTTTTGTCCCTATTTTGTAAGAAAATGGTCTTATATGGACTGTCACTGACAGCAATTATCTGTAGATATCCAGGAAATGTATGGATCTGTAGTTGAGTAGTAGGATGGTCCATATGAGGATTAATTGCACATACCCACACCCTGGTCCAGGCCACTGTCAAACTTCAGTTTTACAACTTCCTAAGCAGAAAGAAAATCCAGTTTGCCTAACAGACACTAAAACTGGGTCTAAATGTCAAGCACCTAATGAAGTAGTTTGTGTTGTTAATCCCCATTACAGTCAGAGGAGACAGGTGGATACTTCTGAAGATTTCCAGAGCTACAGCTGCACTTCAGACTTAGGAAAGACTAATAAAAAAAAATAAAAGAAAAGAAAATTTCCTTTGGAGGTCTTAAAGTCACCAACTTTTCCTTACTGCCTACATATGGAGATTAGGAACTTAGATGAGGTATGCTACTTCAGCAGACACCTGAAATTAACTTACTTATTAGGTGTAACAGAATTTGGGCAACAAAGCATGTTGTGTACACATGCACAACATACACAGTCCCTGTGGCAGATTTTATGCAGTATTTCCATGTAGCCACTACCTTTAATTATTTGGAGATAAAGTCTTTAGAGCCTTCTGAGGAGGTTTAAAAGAATGGAGGTTGGCGAGTTGTATGAGGAGCAGTCAGGGACCTGGTCAAGGACTCCGTTTTGAAGAATAAAGGACAAATTAGGAAGGAGTGATATTAAGAGATTATAGGAATAAGCCACCTAATACAGAAAACATAAAATGCAGAAGGGAAAGTCTGGATAAAAATAATCGAATCATAAAATGGTAGGGGTTGGAAGGGACCTCCAGAGATCAAGTCCAACCCCCCCAAGCAGAAAAAAAAGCAGGAAGAGAAATGATAAATAGGAACTGGAAATTGATGCTAATTCAGCTTTTTGGAGAATTCATTTGCCAGCACTGACTGAAATATCCTGGGGGTACAACAGACATTTGTGCTGCAAATGGAGCTTCTGAGGAGAGTCAATCGCTGCAGTCATTGCACCTTCGGGAGGAGAAGTTCATTGATCGTAGTAATTGGCTTTGCATCTCGTACAAATGAGACTAACCATGGCAGGGAGCTGAAATATGAAGGGTAAAGTGGAGGAAAACTCTGTTTGGATAACAGAGTTGAATTTTGAGAGCACTTAACACACTCCCCAGGTCTCAGATGCTCTAAATTACACCGGAGGGCCTATTACACTCTGCTCAGCATGGCATTAACTGGATTAGAACTGGAATGCAAACCTTGCTAATTGATTTATCTGCCATTAATCATGAAGGAGCGCATAAACTTCATAGGTGATCATTTGAACCCTAAGCAAGGTCAAATTTCAAGTGAAGAGCAGCCATATGGTACTTGGGTATTTTACTGTATGTACTCTTCCATCTAGTTGAAACTCTCTGAAGCTGAAAGAAGAGAACTGGATCTTCATGCCTCAGGAGAATGTCATCTTTCAAAGAAAGAGCAGATATTCTTAATTATTTTTATGCTTTTTTTTTTTTTTAAATAAACAGTTGGTTCACTGATCAGTGCTGTCAGAAATAACTTTCAAAAAATCTCAGCCAACAACGACTCAAAATCTCAGCTAACAACTCAATATGACCGCAAGCAGTTGAGATTCAAGGGCTTCGCTTTATTCTGAGTGCATTTATCTGATACTTACCAAGGAGTTTGTAGCTTTGTGTTGCATCTCATTGTACCCTACCTGCACATTTGCATTTGTAGCACTGTAAATATGTTCTGAATAATCAAGTGAATCCCAGACAGTGATTTTTGCAAGCAACGTTGAAGGAGTTGCAGAACTAGAGCAGTATTTGCCTTCGACTTACTCTTCCAATTATTGATTTTTAGGGAGCTGTCACTTTTCCCCCATACCTGCAGTCTGACATACCCGAGGGGGTGATCAGAGTTTATGCTCCACTGCATTCAAAAGTCTCTATGGCAATTCAGCTCAACAGCCAAACAAAAGCCAAAGACATTCTGGCTCGATTCCACTGTGAAAACAGGTGGGTAAAAATCAGAACATTTTGTTTTTCCTGAGCAATACTGTCAGAACCACTGACAGATTGTTCCCTTTTCAAAGGCTCATTGTGTTATAAGAACTCTTTTTCTAATCTAAAGTGGCTAATTTGTGGTTACGGTGGTCAAAGACATTTTAACTACTGATTTTGTTCTTTATATTTTCCTTAATAATTGTCTCCTATACAGAATCAATCTGCCCTCATGTTATGCCACAACTAAAACCAGACTGTTTGTAGACTTGTCACATAGAGAACCAGAGGGCTGGTCTTATATCTGCCCATAAAATGTTAAATGTTTTTATTTCCATAAGGCAATAATCATTAACAGTCCTGGGAAATGGTAACTTGCATCTGAAAGTCTTTTCTGTGAAGTTTTCCCACGTTACCACAAAATTCTGTTCTTTAAATAAACAACAATAAATAAATATTATACATTGTAAAAAATAGAATATAATGTAATATAATCAATGTAATATAATATAATACAATATAACATAATATTTAGTTAACTGTGACACAGTAATCTATGTCTATAGCAGATTCAGTATTCTGTAATGCTCAGTTTGGTAGAAGCCCTTGTTTTTGATAAGTTCACAAGGGCAAAAATATCAATTTTTAGCTTAAAATAGATGCTGGTTGATTGAGAGATAAACTGAAGGGTGGTTGGTTGTTTGTTTTTTTTCATCCTAGCCATGGATCATCACAGAACATGAGAGGCCAGATCCAAAGTTTACATGAAATTGGAGGAAATATAGGTAGGTCTCACTTCAGTAAATTCAACTCTAAATGTTCTTAGCCTCCTAAAGACCTTGGGGCAGTGCTGTTTGCACACAGCTGGGTCTCTCCTACACTCCAGCCCATCTGCAGGAAAGGAACCTGGCCCAAAAGCTGTTAAAACACAGTATTGTGATTCCTTATGACCCCAGCATGACTGGAGGGACCACCCGCAGGAGATGGGGACCCAACATCTGAATCTCAGCAGGACTCCTTGCGGTCTTGCCAAATCCATCTGACCTTTCACTTACCTCTCTGGCTCTCCTAAGTGAGCATTTTTCCATGGCTAAGGGATCCTCAGTCTCATCTCACGAGCACCTTCCACCTTGCTGCCAAGACTTTTCCCAAGACCTGTTTCCCCCTTGCTGTCTAGAAGTGTTTTTTTTCATCTCCCCCAGATGAAAACCATGGAACTGAGAGTTCAGTTGCTGCACATTGGGCTGTGTGATACTTGCACTAGTCCGTGCCCTTTATTTAGATTGCAAGGTCCTGGTGGTAGGGATTTTGTCATCTTCTGTGTTTCAGGCAGTGACATTGCAGATGACACTAAGCTGCGTGGAAGTGTTATCTGCTTGGGGGTAGGGAAGCTCTACAGAGGGATCTAGATAGGCTGAATTGCTGGGACAAGGCCAATTCCATGGGTTTCAATGGAACTGAAGTGCCGGGTCCTGCCCTTGGGCCAGAACAGGCTCTGGCAGCGCTCCAGGCTTGGGGAGGAGTGGCTGGAGAGCTGCCAGAGCTGGTAGAGAAGGACATGAGGTTGTTGTTGACTGACAGCCACCTGAACATGAGCCAGCAGTATGCCCAGGTAGCCAAGAAGGCCAATGGCATCCTGGCCTGGATCAGGAATAGTGTGGCCAGCAGGAGCAGGGAGGGGATCATTCCTCTGTATTTGGCTTTGGTGAGGCTGCACCTTAAATACTGTCCAGTTTTGGGCTCCTCTCTACAAGAAGGACATTGAGGTGCTGGAGAGGGTACAGAGGTGGGCTACAAAGCTAGTAAAGGGTTTGGAGCATGTCTCTTATGAGGAAAGGCTGAGGAATCTGGGGCTGTTTAGCCTTGAGAAAAGAAGGCTGAGGGGAGACCTTATTGCCCTCTACAGCTACCTGAAGGGTAGTAGCAAGGCAGGAGTTGTTCTGTTCTCCCTGGTGACAAGTGACAGAACAAGAGGAAATGGCCTGAAGTTGAACCAGGGGAGGTTCAGGCTGGATATCAGGAAACATTTCTTTCCAGAAGGGGTTGTCAGGCGTTGGAATGGGCTGCCCAGGGAGGTGGTGGAGTCACCATCCCTGGAGGTGTTTAAGAAGGGGTTGGATGTTGTGCTTAGGGACACGGTTTAGTGGTTTTTGATAGGGCTGGGAATAAGGTTGGACTTGATGATCTTGAAGGTCTCTTCCAGCCAAAACTATTCTATGATTCTTTTTGCAATAATAACACCAGAAGTTCCTGGCCTAAAGGTAAAGAACCAGATTTTAAATTGATACTGCACACTCCTGACTCTCTCCTTTCTCAATTAATACAAAAAATCTAGATGGAGTCTTTTGTGAACTATCTTGATTAGATGATTCCTTAATTTTTCTAGATTTAGGTCTGAAGAGTTTCTGTAAAGTTGTTACAAAATACCACAGACTTGTTTCAGCAGCAGTCAAGAAGCAAAGTCTTCACCTGAAGACAGACAAAGAGTTATTACCAAAAAGCTATTAATTGTATTTTAAAAAATTAATTATTATTGAAGATATGCAAAGCTAAATTGCATTAGCGATTTGTTTTGCCTGGCCAAGAATAATGACCAACGGATACTAAAACAGAAGAAGATCCTAAAAGTCTTTTGAAACAAACCAAGTATTCCCACCACTCTCTTGGGGAGGAAAAAGAAAAACAGGGGGGACTTTTAATTTGCATTCATTTTAAATTATTTTTATAGTCCTAGATCTTTCAGGGTACCATAGTCCACTGATTATGCATTAATTCATTTATATCTCTTTCACCTCAATAAAGTCATTAGGACCCTAGTGAGTTTCGAAGTAACTGAACAAAAACTTTACATTAAACCTTCATGTCACAGCAAGGTAATTTCACCAATTAAGTGGCTTCATTACCCTGTGTAAATGCAATAGTTGAAGAAATCAAATTAAACCAAGAATTTATTGTTTTATGACTCAATTGAGAGGCACCAATCAGCTCTTTTGGTGGCAATAGC
Source organism: Todiramphus chloris collaris (assembly GCA_025345505.1). Taxonomy (NCBI): domain Eukaryota; kingdom Metazoa; phylum Chordata; class Aves; order Coraciiformes; family Alcedinidae; genus Todiramphus; species Todiramphus chloris. Next base: position 7,568,482 of record JANVCC010000047.1, on the reverse strand, counting down.
AGCAGGGACTCCCCAACCACCCAACTCCTATTTACCACCTAATGAAATCCTCAAATGGCCAGACTTCAGAGGGCTCTTAAACAAGCAAAACACCAGCTGCCAAAACCCTTGACATACAGATCCTAGATGGATGGGAACATATGGTTTAGAGTTGTTTTTTCAGCATTTAAAAATAGTGTCAAAAAAAAAGTCACAGAGTTGTAATTCCAGCCTCGTAAATCCAAAGAAATAGAAATACAGACTGTGGCACTTACAGTGCCCATGTTGTTAATGCTTCTAAAGAAACCATAATATTTCTTCACCTTTTGACTAAGCACCTTGTCCACCACTTGGTGTAATGCAGGGCATCCCACCTGGAAGTCAAAGCAAATCTATAAAATCATAGAACTGTTTCCATTGGCAGAGACCTTTCAGATCATTGAGCCCAACCATTCCCCCAGCACTGCTGGGGCACCACTAACCCATGTCCCTCAGCACCACAACTCCACGGCCTTGAAACCCCTCCAGGGATCATGGGGACTCCACCACTGCCCTGGGCAGCCTGGGACAGCCCTAGATAACCCTTGTGAGGGGGAAAGACATTTTCATCACGTCCAACCTAAACCTCCCCTGGTGCAAGTTGAGGTTGATTCCTCTTGTCCTGTTCCTTGTTCCTTGGGAGCAGAGCCCAACCTCATGTAGGTCCAGCCAAAAGGTCTCCCCTGAGCCTCCTTTTCTCCAGGCTGAACAACCCTAGGTCCCTCAGCTGCTCCTCAGACCCCTCACCATGACTCTCCCCAAGTAAAATCACTGACAAAGTGACCAAAGTCCCTGCCTGTATCCAGGCAAGACTTTTTCGGGACACACAAACCTAGGCTCCCTGTGTGCAAGCTGGAGATACATTCAAGGACATTTTAACTTAGCTCCATCCCATTTACTGATATGCTCTAAAACATCCCGTGATTCATGGCTGTGGATTCCCCTTTCAGGTCAGCACTGTTTGGATCCAGATGCATACATGTTAGATGTTTACCGTGCAAACCCTCAGGCAGAATGGGTGATAAAACCAAAAGCAAGCTGAAGCCAAATGGACAACAGTGATGCCTGTCATTCTTGGAAGCTCTTGCCAGAGACAAAGCAACATGGTAGCCACAGGACATCATTCCTTCCCAGTGTACTGTCCAACTGAGGGTCTACTTTTGGTATAAGCATTATCACTCCAGCTTCTGGACCATCAGAAAAATACCACATCAGTTATGCTTTCATATGGATTATGCTTGTGCCAGTTGGCCCAGGAGTTAAGGAGGATGGACCAAGGTACGGCGCACACCAAACAGCCTGTCACATGCAGAATTGTTCTGTTCCTGACCTGGTGTTAGAACATGAACTTTTGGAAAGAATCCAGTGGCATCCAAGGATGCAGGAAACACTACCAACGGAAGATGAGTTACCACAGAGAGTGTTTCCACATCATGGAGACGTTCAAGAAGGTATCTGCCGAGGGTGGAAGAGAGGAGTTCAACCTGCAGCAGTGCCAAGACGTGGCTGTGTGACAAAAAAACCAAACCCTTCTGCTGAAAGTGAACCTGTGCAGGGTGCAGCACTGCAGTATTTCTGTCTCTCAGTCACTCCTTGTGGGTATCTGATGCTGGGGGAGGGAGAGAGGAGGGGAGGAAGGAGGAAGAGCTACTTATTATAGACAACTGTAATGCTTTCTGTACATACCACTGTATCTATTACTACCAGTCTTACAAAAACTTCTGTCTGGATCACGTTACTGTGTGAAAACCCTTTTCTCCTTCCTTCCCATCACACACACAAGCTTGGGGAGACAAAGGTGACGTGACATGGCCCATATTCCTTTGGCTCTACCTTTTACTTGATGGCCTCAGATTTAAGTCTGTGTAACGCCATAAGAGGAGATCTGTGTTAATGGTGCCACTGACAGCCATCATCTGTTCTGGTAAATGTTATAGTTTCTTAATTTGTAACCTAATTCCTCTTCTTTTGTTTATTTTAGCTTTAATATGTAAGCAACTTTTATAGTATTCAGCTGCATTGAGCAGGGAGATCTTTGTCTGGATCTTGTATAATGTGGAGAAGAAGCTTCCAATGAGGAGAGGGGTTTCATACTCTTGTTTAACATTGATGCGTTATAGCCTTATAACCAGAGCCAAACTAGGCCCATTCTTCACCTAATCCTCTCATTTTGGGCTATACTTTATAGAACTGAAGCACATCTGTGGAGTAGGAAAATCACAAGTCTCTGTCCAGCAGCAAGCATTCTTTTCATCCTCATCTCAGTGCAAAAAAAACCATGACAACTAATGCCTTCAACAGCTCTGCAACGTCTCAGTCAGTGGATGATACCACCTCACAATGAACTCGCTCACAGACTGAGCACCGAGGTTTGCTCCTGATCTGGACACGCAGATGAGGCAGAAGGTGGTGCTTCATTTACCAGGTAGCAATGTAGAAGCATTCTGACCCAAGTCCTCCAAGAGGACGTAACGACCGCCATCCTGCAGAGACAGCGTGGGACTCGTGCTGCTCGGCTGACATGGTGTGATGAGAATTCTCACATTCTAGAAACCTACTTCTGGTTCAAAGTTAATTATGCTCTCCAAAAGTTAACATTCACTGACAAGAAACCACATGGAATCAGTCATTTTCCCATCAACAAAAATGTCCACAGAGTGCACATCTTTCTTTCTCTGAGACAAAAAAAAAAAAAGAAATTAATTTAGCAACATTATCCTTCAATTTTATTTTTTTTTTAAACAGTGAAATTAACTTTTTTTTTTTCTTTTGTCAAGACTAATGGATGGATAGTTGCAGCCAGGGAAAGACTGGGACAGTTGCATTGTAAAATACGCTGCTTATTTTGGCAAGTATTTATTTGAAGTAGATGTGTGGTTTGTGCATAGGCCCATGCATAAACATTTTGTCAAGTGTTTTGTTCTCATTTCCCTTTAGTTTCCCCTGTGACTCTGGACAACTCTTTGTACTACGCTGCCCTTCTCCTTTAGCTGTAAAACAGGGTTAGTACTTTCCTTATAAAGGTAATGTGAGAATTAGGAGAGTTAAATTCTGCTCTCAGATGCAGCCCAACAATTCCCTGAGCAGATCAGGAGTTATAAACATCCATCTAAGGAAGGACAAACTCAGCAACGGGATTTTACGTGGAAAGTGCTTTGAATATGAAGAGCATCATCTAAATGCTAAGCACCATTGTATTTATAGCCAGGGAAAGAGCTTTTATGACTATACGGGAAGCCTAAACATTAACTAAAGCATTTGAAATGCTGTAGCAAGTGAGATGATTTCTACAGTACTTGCAGACAAACACATTGACCTCCTCCTCCACGATCCTGCCCCCTCTTTTCTCAATGTCTGTAGTACAGGAATGTCTGTAGGGGAAGTACAAAGCAGCCCTCTGATCTTGCTCGGCCCATTCTGGACCCTGAAATGAGGACTTCAAAATGATTTCTGAATTAGAGGCAGGATACGAGGTGGGCTTTGGAAGACTTCTCACCTTTTGCCACTTCACAATGTAGGCAAGCCAAATCTGATGTAATGAAAACCATCCATTCAGACTTAAATTTCCTATAACTTTCCAAGACATGCCTATTAGCAGATAAGCTAGATCACAGAACATAAAGGTTGTAAATGACCTTTCAGATCATCAGGTCCAACCATCTACTAATGATTATCCTACGCCCTACTACAGCATGGCCAAATACCTGCTGTCTCTTGAGACAGAATGGAAAAAATTCTTTCTTGATACAGAAGGACCCAATGACCCATGTGTACTGTGGTTAATACTGTTACACATTAAGCTGGTCGGTGGTGTTGTGGGACAGGAACTTGATTTACTATGCAGCAGACAGACAGAATGATCCGTATGGACATTTTGGAATACGAGGTCTCAACGTTAAGCCTTATATTTCAAAAGGCTGGTGGAGGCACCAGGAAATTTTGCTCCTCCTACCAGCAGTTGAAGTCAAAACTGTGTTAATGATGGGATTGTCATGTAACAAAAAAGCAACAAATGTGGAAAGCTGTTACTAAGAAAGCAGTAGCAAGCAGGGAGAAACTGACTCAGCAGCCTCCAAAAGATGCCTCAAGCATTTCTGTCTCCATGGTTCTACAAAAACAGCAATTTGCATATCGACACCTAGCGAGAGGGTAATCAGCATTGGAAACAAGACTGGAATGCTCTGACCTGTTGTGCAGCTGATGTCATTAGAATGTGTGAGTGCAAACGTGTCTGTGTTTAATATTAAACTACCTCAACTTTGCATTTTCCAGGAAAAAGATTTTGGCTTAAGAGGTTTACTATTTCAGAACTTCCTTTTACTAGTTTCACCTCACCACTAGGTCTTCCACATTGATAACATTTCTCCTTCTATGGGGAAACACATGGAAATTACCAAAAAAAAAAAAAAAGAAAAGAGATAGTTCAGGATATGGATGAAATGTTATCCAAATCATGTTGCCTCAGTTACTGCTTATAACGTGAACCTTATGGGATCAGATCTTGGGGTTAAGAGACGAAAAATTAGAAACCTACTGTGTTTCAGTTTCTATTTTTCAATGGCTTTCCATTAATGTGTGTCTTCTCTGGAAAATAATAGGATGCCACTAAGCAAAGGAAAAATGTTTGTACGTACGTTTCCCTTACAGTCCTCACTTTGTTATCTGTTTTGTTGAAGTAAGCCCATGTGTGTAAGTGTATTCGTACAGCCAAATGTGTCCATTGTATTGTATCCATGTCAAAAATAAAACCAATACCAACAAAGCAAGCTCTCCAAACCTAAACACGTGGGTTTCGGGTAGAAGCAGGTGAAAGAAATAGCAAAAAAGCAGCGGTGAATCTGTCTTAAAAGCAACTCTGGTGTTACAGCACCTGAAGTTAGCTACACACGGGACCACGTTCTGCCATCCTTGCTCAAGTGGATCAGTTCTTTGCTCCAGCAGCTCTTCTCTTGGACTACCCTCCATGCAAGGTACAAAATGACACTGCTTGGACTTCTACCCCATTGAAATCAATGACAAACTGCTTTGGGGTTGCATTTGAAAGAGTATTTTTTTAAACTCGTATGAAATACACAGAGCAAAACTGATTTTAGAAGGAATTGTAAAAACACAATTTTCTTTGGCTTTTACTATGTAAGGAGCAAACTAGTAACTGCCAGTTCAAAGAGGAAAAAGGAGATGGAAGTGACATGTAAAGAACTATGTTTATCACAGATGCATCTTAAAATGAGGGTAGTGAGAGCCTGTCCCAGGTTGCCCAGAGAGGTGGTCACTGCCCCATCCCTGGCACCATTGCAGGTGAGGTTGGCTGGGGCTCTGAGCAACCTGCTCTAATTGCAGACGGCCCTGCTTAGTGCAGGGGGGTTGGACTGGATAACCTTGAAAGGTCCCTTCCAACCCAAACCAGTCTGCAATTCTATGATCTTCCAATATAAGACATGTTTGTCACTGGTCAATGATGCAGCCTATTGACAAGTGGATGTCCTTACTTGAGTCAGATCAAGGGCATGTGCCCCAAACATGTCTCAAGAGCATAACCTTCCTAGACAATGTGGCTATAATAGGGGTCAGAAGCACTGGATATTAAGGCAGGAGAATAAAGGGATCGGAGCTACTATATAAAGTTCAAATAAGAAAATTCCTAATCATTAGAATCTGAATACGAGATCTTCGAAATTACGCCTTTAGTCTCCTGCTCCCTCTGCTGGACTCTGTCCACTTCTGTGTTTCGCTTCTTAATCTTCTGGCACTTCTTCTTTGAACTGAAATGTATGGACGGCTGAACTATATGAAATAATGCACAGTTTATTGCAGTTTTATTATGTGGTCCAAAATTATTACCTTCTTATAAAACGACCAATACACAATAAAATGAAATACTGTCAAGTAATGAAAACATACTGTAAACACTGATTAATAAAAATTCCCAAAAGAAAAATACCCAATTAATGCCATTAACATCATAGTAGAGGTATTTGTTGTTCAGAACCTTTTAGTTAAAATGCAGACAAAGAGCTTCTGACTAAAAAAATCAAAGATTACCTGAGTTGTCAAACAACCAGAAAATCAAACAGACACAGGCTCTCACCAATTCTTTTCATTACGAAATGAGAATGAAAAATAACAGATCAACAGAAAAAAAAAACCAAAACCCTCTCTCACTCAGTCCAGGCAGGCTTTGCTGCAGTTCAGTGCTCAGCCCCAGGGCAGGAATGAGGAAAGACTCCACGCAGGTCAAAAGCTCTGCTGAAGTCAAACGATTCTGCCTGTTGGCCCTTGGTCAACACGAGGTTCCTCAAGCAGCCATGGAATGAGCTCTTGCTTGTGAGGCAGTTCTGCTTCACATCAGCTGAAAAACAAATGTGAAATACGTAGAATCTATTTCCAGTGAACTGAAACAATACAAAGATCCAGGTTATTCTTCTGGTGCTTCCCCTCCTTCCTACAGGAGACATAAAAAAACCACCTGGGGAGAACCCAGTTCCATTCATGTTTGCATGATCTAAGACATCCCACCATGGACAGTCATGCCTTCAAGCATGAGCCATGCACTGGGAGAACTTGTGCACTTTGCAGAAACAATTTGTCCCAGGGGACAATGGGAAATAAGAAGGGAAAAGAAAGGGAAAAGCTGCTCTAGATAGATCCACACCTCAACAAGCACAGGCAGGGCTGTTATTAAGTCTGAGAGACATTGCAGAACACAAGCCACGTGGAGGAAATTCTTCTCAGCAACTAAGGACCAGGTTTGTGTAGGAAACTGATAAAAACTCAGTTGACCTTGCCGATACCCTCAACAGCTAAATGCAGCCCTCCACAAAGACGATATACACAAACATTAATGTGCTGAGCTTGGTGATGATGTGAAAAATGGCAACTGTGATTTAAAGTCATGAACTTCATGTATCAGAGAGAGAGCACGAGAGAAAAAGATGGAGAGAGAGGGAGGGATCGCATGCACCGAGTTGTTCTTACGAAAGAGAGAAGGAGGGCGAGAAGGGAAGAGAAATATTATTGTACCTACCAGGATAGCCTCCAACATAAATGGGATCGTTTGTATCTGCAGATGTTGACTGGATGTAGGGATTATCAGTTTGAACCAAATTCCCATCAATTATCAGCGAAATGAGATGTTTGCTTTTGTTTGCCTGAAGCTTGTGCCATTTTCCGTCACACAAACTATTCACGACCCTTGGTTCGTATGTAGCTGTTACTCTGCCAGCTCCATTGTTGACATGGAACAAAACCTGTATAAACAGCCAGATGCCAACAGAGAGAGGAAAAAAAAAAGAGAGATAAAAAACCCCACATGAACTCGTTTGCCTTGATAAAAGCACAATTGTGCTGATGCAGAAATTTCTGTTTTCATAAATGTTTGGTAATTATGCAAAGCTGATGTTGACTTGGATAGATGGAGCGAGTCCTTCATGAAGTACCTTCTAAGATCTAAAGACTTAGATTTAAGACACTAGTCTGAAGACTAAAATGTAAAAGACCTAGGTGTCTCCATGCAATGGGCCATTGGGTTAGCTTGGTACACTTCAATGTTTTTTTTTTACAAATACAAATCAAGTCATCTTCTCACAGAAGGCGAGACACCAGATCTGAAAGAAGATCCACCATAGCCAGCTGAAGAGAAAGCGAGCAGACTGAAAGCACTTGGCATTGCCAATACACGTATGGATTTATTTCATGCCTAGTTTTCAGAGCAGTAGACATTTCCTCAACTCTGTGGTGAGGATTAATATGGAAATATTAACAGAGAAAGCATGTCCTGCAGGAATGAAGGATATTTAACACTGTCTCTAGCTAGGAAGTTTTGAATAAGAAATGAGCTATTTCTGAGAAAAGGAAATACTTAAAAGCAATCCTGTATACATTTTTTATGCAGGAGATGAGCAGAGAACTATGTATTGATTCTTAAAAGGTTTATGGAGCATAATGGCCAGGAGAAGGAGACAGTGAGTTAATTGCTTATGAATGTTGAGGAAGAGATTACAAAACAGGTTGCTTTATACAGCCTGTAGTGTTTATCAAGGACAAGTGGAGCTCTATGGCAGGAAAACGATTAAGCTACAGGAAAGGGATGTATTTGTTCTAACATACAAGGTATGTAGTCAAGGTCACAGTGGCTACAGAGTAACATGAGTTACACTAATTAAAAAGGCAAAAAGTTCCAGTAACTTCCACTTATCTGACTTTTTATCATGATGCTGAGAAACCTTAAGAATGAAAGTCTGTCCCGTACTAGTTCTGTGGGGATTCAGTTCAGACGTTTTGCCTCCATCCCATTTCACTTGTGTCAGTTTAGTGCTACCCAACAGTTCTAGCCTCACAGTTTCAAGCAGGCTTTGTGAAATGAGTGTGCCAGCACAGGGCAGCTTACCTTGCCATTTACCATCTCCAGTCCAATGGCATCAACCTTAGCACTGCTGACCCCCAGGAGAATGCCGTGGGTTGCTGTCGTACGGAACTCCAATGTGATGTTCACATCTGATCGGACTTTGTAACCTTCTCTGACTGAAAAGAAGTTACAAGCTTCTAATAGAAGACTTGAAGCACACAGTACAAAGTAAAAAACCCATACATTGTCCTTTCAAGGAAAGGCAGAGAGCCCTGGTGCTGTTCTGCTGGAGAAGAGCAGCCTGAGAGGGGAGCTGAGCAATGCTGAGCAAGAGCTAAAGATCAAGAGGAGGATGGGGCCAGACTGTTGTTAGTGGTGCCCAGTGACAGGACGTGGGGCACTGGGCACAAGCTGGATCCCAAGACGATCCATCTGAACAGGAGGAGAAAGTTCTTTGGTGTGAGGGTGTCAGAGCCTGTGCCAGGCTGCCCAGAGAGGTTGTGGAGTCTCCTTCTCTGGAGAGATTCCAAATATTGGACGGTGTTATCCTGGGCGCCCTGCTCTTGAGGACCCAATTTTAGCAGGAGGGGGATTGGACAACACACATTTCTAGCAAGACCTAAAGAGAGTATGTTTTCATTATCTTTGGGTAAGGTACTGCTTTCATTTAACACTTACCAAGAGCAGCGAAGCCACTCCCATCAAAAAAGGTACCTTCCTGTGCTCTTCCATAGCATTTATTCACAGCAAAGAGGGAGATGGGGCTCTCGTTGTCCAGTTGTTTGCTGTTAACTGTAATGTTACCAATGCAGGCAGGAATACTGTGGGTCACCTACACGTATTGAAATCTGAGAGTTAATGCTTCATACAAACTGACGCAATGCTCTCTTAGTGATTCACCTGATGTCACTGGAAATAAAAAATTCTCTGAACAAAACTTTAGAGATCCAAAACTTGCTTACTTAGGATCTCCAAAACTTACTTACTTAAGATCTCAAAAACAAATGATCCAACAACTCACATTTCTTATGTAAGTTTATCTAAAGTTACACACATCCATAACATCAGTCAAAATGATGTTTAGAAACACAGTTTTCCTTCTCCATAACATATAGAAGGAATTCATAGACACCCAGAACTATAGAACATGGTTTGGATGCAGTATATATTCAACCCAGTACTGCAAAATGTCACATAAATCCTACAACCTCAAGCATTCTTACATTCCCAAGATTCTTTGGCACATAGTCCAAGGGAAGTCCTCCCACGTAGAGCTTCCCCTCCACATCCAAAGTGCTGCCATCTCCCAGAGCACTGACTGCTCCTGATTCCTGTCCATCCACAATGATGATACCTTTTCTTTTAACGTATTCTGTCTTTATCTGGAAAAAAATGGGAGTATGCAAACATCAATCAATAAGCTGAATCATTTATAGTCATAATTCTGAGATACTGGCAGTAGTTGGATGCTGGAATCAGTGCATGGTTGTGATAGGAGAAGGGGTGATGGGTTTAAATTAAAAGAAGGGAGATTTAGACCAGAGAGAAGGAAGAAATTGTTGACACTGAGGGTGGTGAGACCATGTCCTGGGTTGCCCAGAGTGGTGGTAGAAGCCCCATCCCTGGCACCATTGCAGGTGAGGCTGGCCAGGGCTCTGAGCAACCTGCTCTAGTTGCAGATGTCCCTGCTCCCTGCAGGGCAGTGGGACTAGAGGACCTTAAAAGGCCCTTTCCCACCAAAACCATTCCAGGATTCCATGATTAACTAGTGCGAATTTAAAAAGGAAATAACGACCCTCAAACACAAGCTACCTAAATGCTCTTATGACTGGGTTCAATCCTGTTTGCTCTTGCAACAGAGTTCAGGAAAAGCAGGGAAAAAACCATCCCAGTAACTCCAGGGAAGAGAGAATGGAGTACTACCCACCGTATGCCATTTCCCATCACTGATGGCAGCAGGGTGAAGAGCGACTGCTTTTCCTTTGCCGAGATCGAATGAGAAGTAGAGCTGTCCCCCACGAAGCTGCAGGGCTGCATAGTCAACCTGGTTCTGGTGAGCCATGTAGTAAATCAGGCCACTGGAGGCAAAGGTTCTGAGATTCAGCTGGACGGAGAGTCTAGGCAATAAAAATCCAGCGTTACTCATCATTGTTCCTGCTGCATTGACAAAAAGCTTCTCTGGAGGCCAGGAACAGCCTCAACTGATTTATTAATACAAAAGATCTATTCCTATGAAGGCCAGAAAGGTGGAATTTGCATTGATATCAAGAAAGCAGGACCTATAAAGTATTTCATGATAGAAATCAGTGCTGGACCTGTCAAGAGAGAGAAAGAAAGTGCTTGTCATAAAGCGAACTGGGATTTAAAAGGGACAGGCTCAGCTGTTTGTCACTGCAGGCTTGACCACTGCCCTGAGGAAGGAACCAGTTCCACCATAATGTGATGGTATCCGTTACTACCAGACAGGCTTACTGGGCAGCCTGAGAACAGGGGGAGGCTTAAGAGGTAAGAGGAGCTGATTGAGCCATTTATTATGGAGACACTGGGTTCAGACTACGCAGCATCAATCCTCTGGTACGCCCTTACATTCAATTATTATGAGAAAAGGGCTAGAAGCCAGAAAAAGGCTGAGGAGGCTTCATGAGTTGGAAGAAGCAGATGCAAGTGGCTTGCAGGCTGTGTTCTGGGGACCTCTCAAAGAAGTATGAGTGCCAGAGAGATTACCACACATTAAGTCACAACAGAAGGGTTCTCAGGAGTCTTATCAGTGACCTAAGAAGCAAAGCAGACATGGAAGGTTCAATTGCAGAATATTCAGAGAGGATAAGATGTTACCCGCATCAGGCAAAGCAGCAGGGACAAAATATTTGCAGAAAGTACAGTGGGGCTCTTTTTGAGGGGGGGAAAAAAAAAAGTGCAGAACGCTGACCATGAGTTAGTCTTGTGATTGCAAACATGGGAAAGAGGCATTAATTAATTAAACTGTGATGGTCAAGATACCTTCTTCCATGAGGAACCCACATAAATCTGAAGCAAGGACCATGTTCAAAGCTGATGATGATCATTCATAAAAACCAACATTGAGCTTCTTGCAGCTCAATACAAGACAACACGTTGTGTGCAGGTGTGATTCAGGATATACTCACTTCTTCCTGACAGCTGACTGATTGAAGAGCAGTGTCAAGTGGCTGCCTCTGGCAAGTCCAAACTGATGGGCACCTTGAACATGATCAGGTAGCTCATCTTTTGCACAAACGACCTGTTAATGAAAGGACTTTATTAAGAATAGCATCAGATGCTGACCAGCAAGTCATGAATGGCAACGTGCTGATGCACAGCTTTGTAAGGGGCAAAACTGAGCCATGTGACAACTACAAAGAACCCAGTGACACCAGTTAGCTAAGCTCACAATCATTCTGACCTATCTCTAGGCTCAAAAACTCACATAATTATAGAAGTGTTTGGGTTGGAAAGGACGTTTCAAGGTCACCCAGTCCAACCCCACTGCAGGGAGCCGGGACATCTGCAACTAAAGCAGGTTGCTCAGAGCCCTGGCCAACATCACCTGCAATGGTGCCAGGGATGGGGCAACGACCACCTCTCTGGGCAACCTGGGACAGGATCTCACCACCCTAAGTGTCAAAAATTTCTTCCTTCTCTCTGGTCTAAATCTCCTGTCTTTTAGTTTAAATCCATCACCCCTTGTCCTGTCCTAACAGGCCCTGCTCAAAAGTCTGTCCCCATCGTTCTCACAGGCCACTTGAAATCCTGAAAGGTCTCCCAGGAGTCTTCTCTTTTCCGGGCTGAACACCCCCAACTCTCTGAGCCTAGCCTCACAGCAGAGGGGTTCCAGCCCTTGGATCACTTCTGTGGCCCTAGAACGAGTTCTAATCATTAAGCTATGTCTCATGGACCGCCCTGGCCTTTTCTACTGGGCAATGTTTGCAGTTTGAGAAGCATTTGTTCACCCTCTCTCTTAACTGATAGCCCTCTGGATAACAAATGCTGGAAGACAGAGCACAATTTCAGTGTGAAAATCTTATGGATTCAATAGAAATATTTCCCCTTTTAGTGGGGATGCACATTTTTGTTATGACTTGGGGGATGGAGAGCCAAGTAAAAGCGTACAAGCCAAAGCTATCCTTCAGCTCCAAGAAGGACAGTTAATTTCTTTTTATAGCCACAGTTGCATGGAACATATAAAATCCTGCTTTCTGTTGCCACAGAAAAATGAATTCAGGATGCTTTGGAAACACGGCGTTAGGAAGACGTGCAGCTAGCTGCAGGAGAAGTAACGTTGCCTTCTCTCTTGGGAACAGGGACCATGCAAGAGGAGAGAGGTGCCGTGCAAGCTGCGCATCTCTGGAATGGTCTGTGCCTTATCTTTGCCACAGAGCAGAGGCTGCATGTGAGTGACCAGGGAAGACCCTAAAGATAATAGTTTCTGTCAAGTCTTTCTGCTGGGGGATTATCACTCCACTTTCTTCTTTTTCACTGCTGCTGCCTGAACAATGACAGACCCAACTACATTGCCCTTCCAAAAGGCCAACAGGCTGCCAGAAAGGGTTCCTCTCACTGTTTTTTCTGTAAGAAATAATCATTTTCAAACCCACATTCACTGAACCATACCGTAGAAACAGCAAATATATAGTCCATACTTTGAGAATTCTCCACAAAGCTAAACTGCATCTTGCTGTTGAACATTCCTCTGAGAGAGGCTTTGCTGTAATACCTACTTTTTTTGTAACTGTAAGAGGCCTCAGGGGAACTGGTAAAGCCTGAAGTTCAGGTTGATTCTCAGTATCTTCTGGCTGGGCAGCTGGTCTAGGCTTCTCAGATAAAAAGCAGCTGTCCATATCCACATGTTCATACTTCATGAATGTGGTGAAATACAAAAGCCTGTGTTTTAAGAAAACAAAAAACAAAAAATAAACAACAAACAAAAAATACCTACGTTTTAAGAGGTAAAATCACAAATCCCTACATTTCCCAAGCACAACAAGAGTATTTTACAGGGTCCTTCACTAGGAACAGGAGGAAGGGAAAGAAGCTGGGACAAAAAGACTGAGAAGTGACAAATAATCTCTTCATAGAATAATAGACAATATTCTTGGAAAACCATTCTGTCTGTGAATGCAGATGAAACTATAGTAAAGTTGCATTTTGTGAAGCACCTCTATGCCCATTAAAGACATTTTTAATACTGTTTGGAAATGTAGCTGGCAATACCCATTTTCTGCCTGTTAGAATATCCAGATCATTGGTGTCATGCCTGTGTTATGTCAAAAAAACAGGCAAGGGGACGGTGTCATGAAAGAGACTGCAAATAAATGATCACTGCACACAGATTTCCAAATCAGCTCCCCCTCTGACTTACTCCTTGTTAAAGATCAGATTGCTGATGCAGCCATGAAAGGAGCCAGCCATTTTTATCCCTAAGATGCCCTCTCCCGCTGGAATGCCACCAGCGTAGAAGTTGGAAATATTCATGGGGCTCATTTCTGCTGCTGACCCAAGCCTCAGTTCTGCAGGGTTACCTTCATCCACCTGCACAGTGATGATCCTGAAAAAGATAAAGTAGGGAAGACATTCAACAAGAGTCTTAAGACATTCTTTTTCAAATGAAAAACATTCCTTTTGGTCTCAAAAATCTCCTGTTTGAATAAATAGAGATTCTATCACTTGACAATCCTTTCAGTGTCTTAAAACTAGAAGACTTTCTTCTGTAGATTATTTTTAACCTGTAAAGTTTTGTCAAAGATCTTCCTAAATTGTTTTGATAGTTATCTTTCCCAATTATTCTGACAGCTGTATTTTTTTCTAATACTACTCATGGAATCATAGAATCATTCTGGTTGGAAGAGACCTTTAAGATCAACAAGTCCAACCATTAACCCAGCACTGCCAGGGCACCACTAACCCATGTCCTTCAGCACCACATCTCCACGTGGGGCTTTGAAACCCCTCCAGGGATCATGAGGGCTCCACCACTGCTCTGGGCAGCTTGGGACATCCCTGGACAACCCTGGAGGGGAAGAAATTGTTCCTCAGCTCCAACCTAAACCTCCCCTGGGGCAATCTGAGATCCTCACCTGTTGCTTGTTTATTGGGAGCAGAGCCCGACTACCCCTGGCTCCAGCCTCCTGACAGGAAGATGTCAAGAGCCAGGAGGTCTCCCCTGAGCCTCCTCCAGACTGCACAAGCCCGGGTCCCTCAGCTGCTCCTCACCACGCTTGTGCTCCAGACATTTCCCCAGCTCTCTTGCCCTTCTCTGGCCATGCTCCAGCCCCTCAATGTCCTTCTGGGAATGAGGGGCCCAGAACAGAACCCAGGATTCGAGGTGCAGCCTCCCCAGTGCCCAGTCCAGGGGATGATCCCTGCCCTAGTCCTGCTGATCACACCAGTGCTGACACAAACCAGAATGCTGGCGGCCTTCTTGGCCACCTGGGCACACTGCTGTACGCTTCAGTATTCAGTACACTCGACTCAAGTGGCCCAAGCTGTCTAGGTGTTTTAAGAGCTTTTAACTACAACCTCATCAGAGGCTGTATGCTGTATATAGTTACACTGTCAACCACAACACCTCCGTTAACAGCAGAAAAACGTCAGCCTTGACTGATTCCACCTAATGAGCTGGCGAAGGCAGCTCCTCAGAGTGCACTGACCTGACAACAGCACACAATAACTGAACAGCTAGTATTGTCCACAGTCACATGTACCTCTTATTCCGGATTAAGATGACAGAATGTTCTTGCCCATCACTGTACGTTCCATTGGCAGACCGAAGAATTACTTTTCTAGTACTTGCTCTATCTCCAGCATTAACATGTACTGCAAGGTGACCATCAACCAGCATGAGGGAAAAGAAGGGCTGCGGATTTAATCAGAAGATTCATTTTTAACTCTAACTCAATCTCCTGTCATTCATTCAGCATTTCAACAGAACATACTTGGAAAAAATTTAACTTCAGCTTTGCTGTAAACAAACTTTTTAATGGAACTCAAACTAGTAGGCAGGCATTGGTAACTCTAACAGAAAACATGAAAGATGGTATTTTTTTTTGGTCATGATGAAAATTCAGATTAAAATGCTGGAGGTTGTTTTATACCACTACCCCAAACTGCTCCACTTAGAGGAAGGGAATAAGAAGGGGCAGGTGTTCCTACTAAGACTTGTCCTTGGACTGCAAGAGCTCCAAATTAGCCCACACTAGAGAAGCTAGCTGTTCATGTCAAATCCTTCAGCCTCTCTTCCCCACACAGCCTCTGTACTTGGGCCTTCTGACATCAAATAATTAATTTCCTGTCTCATTCTTTGCAAGTTACAGTCATAAAAACCTGAGTCACTATTACAAAATGAAAATGGCAAAACCAAACCAAACCAAATCTTGCTTTTCAGTACTTGCCAAATGTGCTTGTCTACGTCGTCGCTTTTCCAGCCCTCTGCTGAGTCCAGCAAGGATGATGCCACTGCTGTTCCTTGTAGCAAAAGTTGCCATCAGTTCTGATTCTGGGCCTAAGGACTTAGGAACCAACTCAATATAGCCGTTGTCCAAGATGGTCACACTATGAATAGGCTGATTTATGAGAGAGAGAAATAATTACTGACTTTTTTTTTTCTTGCTGGGCGCTACGTAGGGACAAAATTTCAAGTACAGATGAGATTTATCTTAGAATTTTTCAAGATAAACTCCTGTCAACTCACTATATTCTTTCAAAAACATTACTTTTCATTGTTGAATAACAATAAAAATCAGGTCAGCAAACCTAAAGGTCTCCTACCTCCAATACACAGCCTTTTCTTACTCCATAGGAATGTCTAAGCAAGTCAAAGGTTGAACGGGATATTTCCAGATTCTTGATGCATCCCACATACATTCTACTACTGAGACCTTTCCTGAAAAATAAAACAAAGTTGTTGTTTGGTTTTTTTTTCAAGGACCAGTATTTGGAATCTCCTAGGACAAAAGATTTCTCTTCAAGAAGACAGATAGATCTATTTTAAAAGAATGTGGCAAGCCCAGCGTAAGTGAAAACAGAGGGAATTTGTGTATTACTCTTGGCAGATATTAATTCTGACCTTAAAAAGAGTCAGAAAACATTGTCCCCAAATGGAAACAAGGGTGTAGTGCCATGTGTCCAGGCCAGGTCATCTTCCAAAACTTCAAGGTGAAACTTCAGCTGAAATATAACAGCTTTTGTGTGAGAAGGTAACTGGAGCTCTACACTACCTAGCAATTATTTCTCATTTCTTAAGTCTGGAGGATGCATAATTGCATTCCATGTTTAAGTCAGAGGAATCTAAGCCTGTCCTGCCATAATCCTTCCCAGGCTGCTGTGCCAGCTAAGATGAACAAGTCTGCACTTCAGCAATAACTGTGCAGAGACCAATATTGTCCTGGAATTTACCTTGTTGTCAGGAGAATGCAGGCAGTTTAATTAGATTTTCTTTTGCTGTGTTTATCCTTTCAAAGTGAAACCAGTGGAAGAAATGTGACTTTGTAAGTTCAGCAGGGATGTGCAATGCAAAAAGTATAAACTAGAGATATAAAATATACAGCATGTGGTGCATTAGAGAAGAGGGGGAACCTCTTCAGGTGGAGGGAGGTTCTCCTCCCCCTCTCATAGATTCATAGATTGTTAGGGGTTGGAAGGAACCAAGAAAGATCATCTAGTCCAACCCCCCGGCCAGAGCAGGATCACCTAGATCAAGTCACACAGGAAAGTGTCCAGGCGGGTTTTGAACGCCTCCAGAGAAGGAGACTCCACAACCCCCCTGGGCAGCCTGTTCCAGGCTCTGTCACCCTTACCGTAAAAAAGTTTTTTCTTATGTTTATCCTAAACCTCTTATTTTCCAACTTACTCCCATTGCCCCTTGTCCTAACATTGGATGGCACCGAGAAGAGTCTGGGTCCACTCTCCCTACACTCGCCCTTTATACATTTATAGACATTAATGAGATCCCCCCTCAGTCTCCTCTTCTCCAGGCTAAAGAGACCCAGCTCTCTCAGCCTCTCCTCATAAGGGAGATGCTCCACTCCCTTAATAATCTTGGTGGCCCTGCGATGGACTCTCTCCAGTAGCTCCCCGTCCTTCCTGAACTGGGATGCCCAGAACTGGACACAGTACTCCAGGTGGGGCCTCACCAGGGTGGACTAGACGGGGAGGAGAACGTCCCTCGACCTGCTGACCACACTCTTCTTAATGCACCCCAGGATGCCATTGGCCTTCTTGGCCATGAGGGCACATTGTTGGCTCATGGCCATCCTCTTGTCCACCAGGACCCGTAGGTCTTTTTCCCCAGAGCTGCTTTCCAACAGATCAGCCCCCAGCCTATACTGATACATGGGATTGTTCTTGCCCAGATGCAGCACTTTACACTTGCTTTTACTAAAATGCATTAAATTTCTCCCTGCCCAGCTCTCCAGCCTATCCAGGTCATGCTGGATGGTAGCACAACCCTCTGGAGTGTCAGCCACTCCTCCCAGTGAGGCCCTAGTGAGCACTCCTCTATCCTAGTGAGGCCACCTCTGGAGTATTGTGTCCAGTGCTGGGATACCCATTTTAAAAGGGACAGGGAACTACTGGAGAGTCCAGCAGAGGCTATGAAGGTTCTGAGGGGCCTGGAACATCAACATGCTGGGGAAAAGCTGAGAGCCCTGGGGCTGTTCAGCTGGAGAAAAGCAGCCTGAGAGGGGAGCTGAGCAATGCTGAGCAAGAGCTAAAGGGCCCCGGGGGGCAAGAGGATGGGGCCAGACTCTTGTCAGTGGTACCCAATGACAGGAAAAGGGGCAACAGGCACAAACTGGAACCCAGGAGGTTCCATCTGAACAGGAGGAGAAATTTTCTTTGGTGTGAGGGTGTCAGAGGCTGGCACAGGCTGCCTAGAGAGGTTGTGGAGTCTCCTTCTCTGGAGAGATTCCAAACCCATCCGGACACTGTGATGCTGGGCCCCCTGCTCTGGGAGACCCTGCTGGATGGAGCAAGGGGGTGGCACCAGATCATCTCCAGAAGGCCCTTCCAACTCCTACCAGTCCAATTCTGTGATATACTTGTAATGGTTTTTTTGGTGACCAGCTCACAACTGTTTCTCTCCAGTTCCACATTTCAGAACTGAATTGCATGCTTTCTGAAGTAGAACTTTTATCCTGGAGCACAGTTTCACTCATAAACACCAGCTGGAAAACACAAGGCTCACACAGGTAGAGATCAAAGGAGCATCGCTCCAGGCAGTAGTGCTGAGTGCTTGCTGCAGTCTGACACAAAGGGTGGGTGGCCATTGTGGCAGCTGCTGTCATGGAATCACCCGTGGAGGGAGTAAACCAGAAGCTTGTTCTCTGATCTGAACTCCAATGTCAGACCTACCAGTGAAAAGCACCACTTTAAAGTTTGAAGGCACAGGAAAGAATATTCTGTGGTATACCTGGCCACAAGGAAGACTTCACTAATTTCCACTAAGTTCAGTGGAGAGTATGTTAAAGTCTTTCCCTCTGCTTACCAGAATCTTCACAAAGTGGGAAAAGCAAGAGGACACTTTACCTCACAGCTCTCCATCTTGGCAGCCCACCAATGAAGATTGGGTCCTTATCAGAGCGGTTCAGGTCTGAGGCAACCCCAGGAGATTCTCCTTGCTTGGTTTCCTTGTAATTAAGGTTATATGCATCCATGACTGCCAAAATTCCTGCAAAGAAGAGGGAGTAAACATCTGGAGAAGAAAACGAATAGACATTCTTCCATTTTGGCAATCTTGCCTCTAATAAAGAAAAACATGTTCACTGACAATCTTATTTTTAGAACGAGTAATTTACTGTACTTCCAGCTATTCTGTTAATGTCATTCATTCTTCTCTGCCTGGGGAAGTCTGCAGGAATATATATATATATTTATGTATGAGAATGTTATAGCTATTCACATGTATTATTTAGAATGCCTTATTTCCCAAACATAGCTCCCAAAACACTGTTGTACTGGGCGCTATTAAAACACAGAACAGAAAATGTGATCCCTGACCCACCTTGTAACAAAGCGTGGATAAAAATGGTAACAGACACACCTCATACAAAGATTTCTCACTCTTTGAAGACTAGCTGTATGTTTTTGTCCATCAGTTTCTGCACGTTATAAGATGTGCCAAACCAAGAACAAGATTTATGTTGCTATCCTCCTGAAACCCAAGTAACATGAGTGTGGACTCTAAAGAACCTGCATTAGAGGTGACCACATCTGATTGCAGTGATGTTCCCAGGGGCTATCTTAGATATTTCTATTAGTCAATGTGCAGACACCTTGGGTTTTTTTCAGCCTGTAGCCTACCTTGTTTCTTGTTCCGACTGAATGAAATTTTATACCATGTCCCGTTGTTGTAACGATTTTCTGTTGTCAGAGTGAGAGGTCCTGAACCTAGATCAACCATTAGTCTCACTTTGCCATCAACGAGCTCGAGGGACAAGAAGTCTCTCTGGGAGGAACAAGAAAATAAACACAGAACAAAAACAAACGAACAACAGATTAAATTCCTGGAAACGAAAGCTTCCAAAAGGATGCATCCTTGTCAGGCTTGGGTTATTGTGCAAAAAAGGTTTGGTAACTCTTGTATCTGGGGACTATTTATTAAGTCCAAGAGAGTCATCTTTGCTACATTCAGGAAGCTTGAGTTACACATACCTACAAGGGTGTCTTTTTGTTTGGTTTTGTTGTTATTCTTATATAAAGGCATCATCAGCCTTGATTACTCATCAGAGGAAAGTTTAAATAATATATGTCAAATTTGCTATTTGGTTTTTGGATGAAGTTGAGAGTAATTTGGTTTGACTATGAGCATAGCAATCAAGCACTACAATGGTCTTTCTGCAAGAAGCAAAGAGCTCCACGCAGTAAGAAAAGACTTCCTGAATTTTATTAAAAGTGCCCCCTCTGCACTGTAAACCTGAAGTTAGGAATCATTGTGCAACGTGCTCAGACATAAAGCACATGAATAATGCAGCAACTCTGAAACAATCTGTCTCCAAGCAAAGCTTTGTCCTCCTTCAGGAAAAGAAACCCACCAGCTCTGGGTCAGGGAAACTGCATGACACAGCAATGAAGGTCTGGAGATGGGTCTAGGTTATACTCCTGTTGGAGGGAGCTTTATAGACTTTGTTTCAGTTTACTGAATTCTCCTCTTATGGGTTTAATTTAAAGTGCATCTTCAATATGATATTGTCCTTCTGCAAGCTCAGTTCCAAAAGATTTTACATTCTGCAAAGGTTCCTCCCATTGAACTAGTTTGTTTTCCCTACTGTTTTTCTTTTGTGTAGTCTAAAAAAAAAAAATCATTAATTCTAGTCTAGCATTAAAGCAAATTATGAAGAATTCTTTTCACGGCTTCATTTTGCCCTTAGGATATGTGAATATTTGCTCTAAAGAGTTATCTCAGGGGTTTCTGCTTTTATTCCTTTGGCTTATCATGTCAATCACAGGTGATAATCTATCCAAAGGCACTAACTTGTTTTAATATACGTAAACTGAAAAAAAATAACAAAAGAAAGCAGCAAGAAACCATCAAGTGATCTAAAGAGCTTTTGACAGCTTAAGAATCCGACCCATTTCCTTACAGTGCCATTTGAAGCAAGATACAGAAGCAGCCCGTTGGGGGAAAAGGTGCTGAAAAATATTATTATCTGAGTCACTGTTGAGCGAAACGCCTTCTCCACAACAGAGTAGCCACTGCCATCAAAATGGAATGACGTGTCCTCATCCTGTGGGCTGTGGAATTAGAAAACAGTTATTTTCGACTTAAGTTAAAGATTTTTTCTTAACGGAGGAGTTGCTTTCTCCCAGTCATTTTTATATAAAATATAAGAAAAAAAAAAAAACCCAAAAGATTGGTTGGTGCAGCCCCCAAGGCAGTAGGATTAGAAAAGAGTGGAAAGAGACTTGAATTGGTGTTATGAATAACTGAAGGATTCCAGCCAAAGGCCACTTTCATTATACAATCTCACAATACATGATTTAGCCATGGGGAAGGATGCATACAAGATTAAAAAATATTTTTCCTTGATGTATAAAAATACCAAAACAAAATAACACAATTTCTTAAGGGAAAAAAAAAACCCCAAAACTGTTCCAACGTAAATCTTCTTACTTAAAACATGACATTTACCAAAATGCTTTACGTGATCACGCTTACAATCAATGTTCTGTCAGCCCCTTTCCCTGCAAAGTAGTAGTTGGAAAAAAGCCTCTGGCGCAATCAAGCAGCACCCTCTGCTGTTTCTACAGGAAACATTCTACAGAAGTGAATATGCTCAGGGATATTTCTTTTCAATTCCTTAGACACAACCCCAGTACAGTCTGCAATCCCCTCTCACAATGGTTACAGAAATGGTGGCAAGCTCAGTGGCTTTTTTATGGCTTTTTTATGGTAAGAGAGTTTTATACTGTTTCTTATCCTGGGAAACAATAAATTTGGCTTGCTGGAAATTCCTGGAAAGATAATGTTCAAAAATAGTCTGGTTCACTGGCAGTCCCTGCTTTCAGTGAACAAAGCAGACCACAGCAATAAAACTCCTCTGAAAAAGTGATTAATAAGTGATAAAATACCATACAATGGATTTGACACCACTGGCACATCCAGATTACTGTGTTTGAGGGTGGATTTAGACTAAAAAGAAGGAAAAAATTTTGCCACTGAGGGTGGTGAGAGCCTGGCCCAGGTTGCCCAGAGAGGTGGTCGCTGCCCCATCCCTGGCACCATTGCAGGTGAGGTTGGCCGGGGCTCTGAGCAACCTGCTCTAGTTGCAGATGGCCCTGCTCCCTGCAGGGGTGTTGGATTAGATGACCTTGAAAGGTCCTTTCCAACCCAAACCAGTCTATGACCCCATGATCAATGAAATACCGCAATTAGTCTGAGTTAATTACTTTTATCTAGCACAGAAATATATATTACAGGTGTAAATGACTAACTCTGTCAGTGGGGAAAGAAAAAAAAAAAGACCAAGAGTGAATGAGACAAAGTACCTTCCAAAACAGCCATTGCACTTGCCCTCTCTTTCCACGTAGTTCCAAAGACCAATCGACTTGCCGTTCAGGGATGTCTCTCCCATGCACCCTTTGAAATGGGTCACCTTAACAGCAGGTGACTTCTGCAAGACAAGGAACACTTCATGAATACAATTAATGCCAAGTTCTCTGAAAATTATGCTGCCTAATTTTTCCTTGGTCGTTTTCCTTGAACTAGTAACTTTATTACGGGTAAATCATAATGAAAGAACAACAGGTTTTAGCATCACTATTAACAATTATCATGTAAATCAGAATAGATTAGCTTTGCAGCAGGTAAAAAAAAAAAAAAAAGAAAAAAGGAGAATACTGATGTCCTTGACCTACTTCCATGACTCGTGGCACAAATAAGAACGGCAAATTAACGCCGCAATGGAAGAAGGAAACAAGACTCAAATTCATTGTATAATGTCTGTGGATCACACATGAACACACAGCATGTCCTGCTTTACACTTCATGCAAAAATTTCCATGGGGGATTGGGTGCATAAAGAAGAGTGTGGCCAGCAGGTTGAGGAAGGTTCTCCTCCCTCTCTACTCTGCACTAGTGAGACCACATCTGGAGTACATTGTGCTCAGTTCCAGGCTCCCCAGTTCAAGAGGGACAGGGAAATACTGGAGAGAGTCCAACAGAGAGCTACAAAGATGCTGAAGGGACTGGAACATCTCTCTGATGAGGAAAGGCTGAGAGCCCTGGGGCTGTTTAGCCTGGAGAAGAGAAGCTTGGGAGGGGATCTTCGTAATGTCTATCTGAAGGGTGGTGTCAAGTAGAAGGGACCAGTCTCTTTTCAGTGGTGCCCTGGGATAGGACAAGAGGTAATGGTAGAAAGGTGAAGCACAGGAAGTTCCACCTCAACATGAGATAAAACTTGTTCACTGTGAGAATGACAGAGCCCAGAACAGGCTGCCCAGAGAGGCTGTGGAGTCTCCTTCTCTGGAGACTTTCAAGACCTGCCTGGATCTGTTCCTGTGTGGGCTGCCCTGGCAGCGGGGTTGGACTCAACCTCCAGAGGTCCCTTCCAACCCCGAACATTCTATGATTAACTTCAGGACACTAGAAAACTGTTGTAGTTTCTGTGCTATGTGCTGAGAAATTCCAGGTACTCTGAAAGAAGTAACCAATTCATGTCATTATTTCTAAGTCAAAAGTCTATCTCAAACATGCTAAAAACATTCTAGAGAACATTGCTCTGAGAATATAACCTTGATTTGCCCTCCAAGTCCTCCAATAAACATGCGGGTTGATTTGTTAACATCCAGTACACTGGCTGTCCCCGGAGAGGTCGCAGATTTAGATGAAGGCTTCTGATTGGAGTTCATTTCCTCTATGCTGAGTGTACCTGTCCTTCCAAACCTGCCAAGTACAAAAAGTTATGAATAGTTTTAGAAATCAGCAGGCTTAGTCAACACATGCTACTGGCTTCTCTTTTTTAAGAGACAACAGAAATATTGTCACTGGAAAACTCAGGAGATGATTTGTGTTGCTTATGCCAACTTCACTCTCTTAAGTAGCTGGGCACTTCTACAATACAGATGTCTCATCAAAAATGTAATAATAATTTTCTTCCCCAACACCTATGCTTTTGTCATTTTAATTACCTGGTTGCATGTATTCTGTGCCACTTGTTGTTGTCAATCTGAAAATCAGGGTATTCCACTCTTGTTGGCCCAGAGCCCAAATCCCAAAGAAGAGCTACCTTACCTCGCCGCATTTCCACTGCAAGGAAGTCTGTCTGAAAAACAGTAGGGCTTATTTGAATATATAGCACCAAACATGTAGCTTCTGGCTTGCGTATTTTAACAGGTAACATGGAGAAAGTCTTTCCAGACTCATGCCCTTACATCCCATATTACGGGATGTTGACTTTTAGCAACATCAGTCGCAGCAAAGTTCAACAGGGGCAAGTGTAGGCTCCTGCACCTCCGGAGGAATAACCCCCTTCACCAGTACAGGGGAGGGGGTGACCTGCTGGGAAGCAGCTCTGTGGAGAAGGTCCCAGAAGTGCTGGGAGACAACAAGCTCACCGTGAGCCAGCAATGGGCCCAAAAGGGCCAATGATCTCCTGGAGTGTTTGGAGTATGGGCACCAGGTTGAGGGAGGTTCTCCTCCCTCTCTGCTCTGCCCTAGTGAGGCCACCTCTGGAGTATTGTGTCCAGTTCTGGGCTCCCCAGTTCAAGAGACAGAGAGAACTACTGAAAAGACTGCAGTGGAGGCTATGAAGACGATGAGGGGACTGGAGCACCTCTGTGAGAAAACATCTGACTACCATCAGAGTCTGGAAATGGTTACCAGGAAGTTACCTTTCCATTGCTGCCCAAGTAGAAAAGGAGGTTGTCTGGTTCAGCGGTTTTCACATTAAGTGTTAAGGTGTTGTAATTCGTGGATGAAATTTGGGGTTGGTAGGCACGGATGCAATCTCTGTCTGCTGACACTGCAACTTTAATCTGGGGGGGGAAGGGAACAAATGGAATCTAAATACGTCTCAGCACAGCACAGATTTCTGGAATACGTACTTAGCTCCTGACCAAGCTGTTTGCTGAGATACTTCCACAAAGTATTTCTGCCTGGGTTCGGTCTCAGCAATCTCCCTAGGTATCACTTTGCAATAAGATCGACAAATAGAAAAGAATGAAATCTATTATAATTCACTCAAGAGATTTTACAGCAGTAAATGATACTATTCAAATACCTCAGAAAATAACAATAAATCTTGGGTGAGAAGCCCTGTGTATCTGTAAAAGCCACTGTAATAATATCAGAAAAATAAAGATATAGAAATTCAAAACCTTAAAAAAAAAAAAAAGGGGAAACATCTAGGCTACATTGAGATTAAAAAAAAAAAATTAAAGGCAGACAGTCTACAATAATTCTGGTTATTTTGAAGTTTAACAACACAGTTCACATGGTTATTAAAAGTATACCTTTGTGAACAATCTCAAAGTTTAAATTGTAATATAAGTAGAGAAATACCTGTTCCAGTTGTCACAGAATCACAACAGTTGGAAAAGACTTTTAAGATCATAAAGTCCAACAGTTTTCTAACTCTACCAGTGCCACTACTACACTAAACTGGTCATCCTACCAACTCCTCTGACCACTGTCTAGTGCACTAAGAGGACATCAATTCAAGCCAAAAGCAGACAAACTCCACAGAGCTTGGTAGTGTGTAATGATAGAAAATCCTTTTTCACAACAGAAAAGCCTTGACTTCATCAACTTCCATTGATTACTCCTCCATCAACTAAATAGATAAAGCACACGTGTGCATATCAGTATGGACACAGATACAGAAAGTTTCTCTCCTCCTAGTAAAAGTTTAGGAAAAACACAGAACAAAGTCTCAAAACTGGAAAAGGGGATTTTTCTGATACTTCTTTTCTTGCTGCCAGGAACCTCTGTGGTTTATGACTCTTCAGAAAACACTGCTCCCTCTTTTCTGCAGTGGATTCATTAAGCTTCAGTAGACTGTGACAGAGAAGCAATAACCATGTAGTTAAGGAGATTTGCAGAAGGAACTGGAAGCCTTTTGTTTTGTTTTAGGTTTTGTTGTTGTTGTTGTTGTTTTTGGCTTTTTTGGTTTGTTGTTGGTGGTGGCTTTTTTGGTTGTTTATTGTTGTTTTTTCTTAAACAAAACCTCCCTAAACCTTACAATAACATCCCCATACTAAAGTCAAAGAGCATACCAAAAATTACTGAGTGCACAGTCATTTTTACATTCCCCTCACAATTTAATGAGCTCTGTAGTACCCTTGCTTCACGTTTGTTGTCTTTATGGAAGGAGCAGAGATAAAAAAATCAAGTATATTATTTGTCTTCAAGTATTCATAGAATCTGACTGGTTTGGGTGGGAAGGGACCTTGGAAGGTCATCTAGTTCAACGCCCCTGCTCTCAGCAGGAACATCTGCAACTAGAGTAGGTGCTGGATGCACAGCAGCTTCTTGATGCAGCTTCGAGATGTAGCACTTAAGGCTACGGTCTAGTGGTTAGGGAGATGTTGGGATGAAGGTTGGATTTGATGATCCTAAAGGTCCTTTCCAACCATAATGATTCTTGCAGAGAAGAACATGTGGACATGGCGAGGCATAGATAGCAAATTTATTGATAGAATCAACACTCTTGTTAAAAAAATTTGTAATGATCTTTGATGTTAAATGGAGGCACCTCAGATCAATCTCTGAAATAAACTTAGAAATTAATATCCCATGTTAAAAAGAATGGCAGCATCATTATCTCACTTCTCTCTCTCTCTCTCTCTCACCAAAATACCTGTGATTGCTTTCTGACATACTATATTTCAGTATTTTTGGAGGAAACAAAGGGAAATAGTAAATAAATTCCTGCCTCGCTGTTCTGACAAACTCAAAACTGCAATAAGAAGTATCAAGATGTACCAACAGCTCTGCCAGAAAGTTGTTAGCATCAGTCAGGGTTCTTGAGCTTCTCCAGAGAGAATGTGGCACAACCAGGTACTTTGACAGTGAATTTTAGGTGCTTTGTCTCAAAGAAAGTGAACAGCGATAGTGAAGCCAGTTAAGCCTGGAGTGATGGAACTCACAGATGCCGCCTGCTTGCGGGCCTGGCTGATGAGCTCTTTAATTTCAGACAAGTTCCTGTTCAGGTTCTCCTCCAGCACTTTCAAAGGTTTCAGCCTGTCCAATAAAAGGCTTGCTTGGGCTTCCACTTCTTTAACTTGTTTCTCAGCTGTGATTGCTGCCAAGACATAAAGGAAACATTGAGGCAGGTTGCAAGAGAAACGTACTGCTCGTCGCTAAAAGGCACAGCCAAGGGGTCTGTGGCTGATCACTTTGTTTTCAGCAATCTTAAAGATCAGAATAAGGAATAAATGAAAAAGATAAGGAATGTACACACTTGAGGGCATCCCATGTGACCTCTCTAGAGGTCTCTAGCAGAGTTGTATTGAATTCAAGAAGAAACTTTCAGTCCATCAGGCTTGTATTTAACGTCTATTAAAACCAATATTAGTATGACTTCTGCAAGCAGTGACATTTCTGAAGAGCAATGAAGCAGCAAACTTACCAGCTTTTGATGAATCAGTTATAAGTTCACTGGTTTTCCTCAACGTGTCATTAACTCGGGACAATGCAGAAGAAGTATTCAGCAGCTTTTGACTGAAATCCCCAAAGTGACTTAAACCCACCACAGCACTGGTGTTTGCTGCCACAGCCAGCTCTTTCAGCTCAAGCATGAATTTCCTTGTACCTGAAACAGTTCCCAGGTTAAAAATAATAATAAGAATAAAAATTCACAGCTTTCATACATATTTGGGACTAATAAATGTCTGGCTTCATAACACCACAGTTAGAAATACAGAGAGAATGCTAGAAATACTGGCAGATATGATGTTCCTTTCATAGAAAAAGTTCTATTTTTGTTTGTTTTATTCTTCAATCTGTGAATGCTCCAAACCCAGACCTACTTGAGATGTAACTTTGCTTAATTGCTGAATGTGCCATGGCTTAGGAATGGCTTAGGATTTTACACACAAGTGAGTAATAGCATGTGCAGCAATTTTAATTAAGGCTGGTCGGTTTAGATTTTCAAGCTTTTTGATCTAAAAAACTTGATTAATCCAAGTTCTGAATTGTAGGGAAAAATGTTTTACTTTTCACAACCAGCTTTATATACAATACAGGCACAGAATGCAGTGACTGCAGAACTGCAGAATCACAGAATGGTGGGAGTTGGAAGAGACCTCTGGAGATCATCTCATCCAAAGCAGGTTCACCCACATGACGTGGTGCTGAGGGACACAATTCAATGGTGACCTGGCAGTGCTGGGTTAATAGTTGGACTTGATGATCTTAAACATCTCTTCCAACAAGAACAATTTTATGATTCTATGATTTTATTCTAATCTGGACGTACAGTACAACCCACCAACCCAGGCAGAAAGTCTTAGTGAGTATTCACAACTTCAATGATGTGGTCTCTTAAGTTTCATGAGCTCTAGATCTTGCCTTTATCCAAAACAATGACCTTTTAAAGGGAATTATTTTGTTTTGGAAAAGCACAGCAAAAACAGTTTAATTGGTTAAACTGTGGCAGCATTTACAACAAGAAAAAAATTGCAGATGCTAATGGAGATGCAGGTGCTAAGATACACGGCGCAGTACAAGCGATTTTGAAACAAGCTATCAGAAGAAAGCAAAACCTCACAGTTCCATATATAAGTTTCTTTCCATGTGGGATTCAATAGTCTAAAAATTCACTCTTATCAGTGTAAAACTATTGCTTTCAGAGTTTCTCCTGATTTACATCAGTGTGAAACAGAAATCAGATTACGGACAGTACATGATCACCCAGTTACGTCTCATGGGTTTACTAAGGGAAAAAAAAAAACACATGGAATATATTCCTTGAAAAGGAGGAGGTTAAATGAGTCTCCAGTTCAGCTCATTGCTAGGCCTCTACAATCACAACAAACAGGATTTTATTGCATTTGTACTAAATGGTTCTGTAATAAGGAGAAAGTCAATATACATTTCACTTACCATTAGGCAATGCTCTTAGTGTCAACAGGGAACCATTAAGCTGGTTGACAAGTTTATTAGTGCTTTCCTGAATCTTTTCTACCTTTTTGTTCAACCCATTCAATCCAAATAAAAGGCCTGTTGGAAGAAATTACTGTGATTTTTCTATGCATAAACAAATACCATGGAACCCACACAAACCCTGTGTATGGGGATAACAAGCACTCATTTAATCAATGGAACTTGGTTTTTTGTTGTTGTTTTTTTTAACAGAAAGAGCACTTTACAAACAGGGAATGAAAAATGAATTCAGTATGCACAGATAAGCTCCTGTTGTCACTGCTCCATTCAAAGTTATCTTTTTTGGACAGTTTGGTGGAAACAGAGTCAGGAAAAGGCTATAAAATAAAAAGATTCCATGATTATGAACTCTCATAATTTTTTTTAGTTTTTTTAAATTTTTGTGGTATCTGATAGGAGCCAAAGAAGTGTTTTTCATTTATATAGTATCTGTTTGCAGAACCCTCTGACTGAAAACAACAACATTTAGAACAGAAGGAACAAAAAAAGGTGTGTATTCTGTCCACCTGAATTACATAAACCCTATACAAATCTGTAAAGCCATTGATATTAAAAGCAAAGACCCCTTTACAGTTATAGTTTCTCTGAAACATTCACTTTCTGTCCAATTTTGTCCACAGTTTCCCCTAGGGCCAGCCTCTGCTCCTACACAAAGTCTGTGCTCAAAATGCTTTCGAATTTCCATGGTGCAGACTTCAATGCCTTACCAATACCTTTGGAATAACAAAAAAAAAAACCCAAAAGGATTTGGGAATTCACAGAAAGACTCTCAGCCAAAAGGCACTTTGACCAGAAAAAAAAAGTTCAGCTTGTTATTTTATTTCAGTACGAGTAAAAATGATTATTATTTAAATTGATCACCCAACATACTTGTGTAATCCATGTTTTATTAGATAAAATTGGATGAATGGACTTCTTGAAGAACTATATTTGTTTAGCTGCTGCAAAATCTCCGAAGAATTAAGTCATAAAATTTGGGAAAACCAGCCAATTAAAGAAAGCATTGCTTGGAGGTCAATGAGGTGTAGTGAAGGCTTTTTTTTTTTTTTTTTAATGTTTAACAGAGAAAAAAAATATATTCTTACCTAAAAAAAAGTAAAATGTTTCATGACTCCATAATGCATTAAACTTAACTGTATGAAAATATGTACATAGCCTTATGCAGTGTTTTACCTTAGCTTATGTTCATTCACAAAAAACCCCAAACCAACAGGCAAAAAGCCACCCACATTAAAAACACCCAAACCAACCCCAAACAGAACAAGAAAAATGTGAAATCTAAAGAACTGACCCTCATTTTTTTTCTTCAGATTTTTAGCTTCACTTTGAAATTTGGAGGTAAGCAGTAGAGTTTCTTTTCCAAGAAGACTGAGAGACTCCTCTGGCTGAAAAACACAGACATCACTTGCCATACGTGAATAATAGGAATTCAAGTGAAAACATCTAGTATCTGCAAATGTTTACATAGAGGTACTGAATGTTCTTGTTATTTAGGAGATATTCTATTTATTACCTTATGAAGTGTCAACTAAAAAAAAGGAAAAAAACCCGAGGAAAAAGGGAAAAAACCCGAGGAAAAAGGGAAAAA
>JANVCC010000047.1:7471676-7537908 GCA_025345505.1 Todiramphus chloris collaris | reverse complement strand
AAAAAACCCGAGGAAAAAGGGAAAAAACCCGAGGAAAAAGGGAAAAAACCCAAGGAAAAAGGAAAAAAACCCAAGGAAAAAGGGTGGGGGGAAGGGGAGAAAAGAGAGGAAAGAGAAGAAAAGACTCTGAAACAAAAGCTATCAAATTCTAATTTCATCACTTCTAGTTCCAGGCTCAAGTCAAAATTCCCAGCACTGAGCTCTTTATAGTGAGATTATCTCAGAGCTGCTGTTTCTAAAGTGTTCTTTTAATCCATTTCTCCTACTGGAAAATCTGGGAAAAAGTACCTTGAAGGATTCATGCTGCACACAGCTTTAATAAGGCTGCTAGAAAATAACATAGGAGCTTACAAATGTGCCAGCTATTTTGGTCACTATCATGTAAATTCATTGTCACAGATTTGTTTCTCCAGGCGTAATTTGCATGACACTTGTAAAACATGGCCCATTCTGTCTTTGGACTTGTAAACTATGGCCCATTCCTCACTTGAGTTTAGAGAAAGAGGTAAAAAGAGGGAAAATAGAAGAATATGAAATAATAAGGTCAGACTTAACTGGCCAGGTCTTCTTAATCTACTGTTTCAATAACAACCTGATCATCTTGCAAGGAAGAAGACTGGCAGGTGAGGCACAAATACACATCTGGTTATGAAATGTCCTTCACTGAGCAAAGTTAATTGTGGTTGGGAACACTTAGATAAAAATGGAAGAAGGACAGAACAAATAAGGAAATGGTTGAATAATTCCAAAGTTGGAGGGAAGAGCCAGAGGCTTGGGAACTTAAGTTTATAGGAATGTATGTCAGGTGAGTGATAGAAACACTCAGAATGAAGTTTGGCCCAGCAAACCGGCATTAGACAACAAAAACAACAACAACAACAACAACAACAACAACAACAACAAAGAAAGAAAGGTAAAATGGACCTGTGACAAAGAGAAAAAGAAAGCAAGGTAAACAGAACATGAAATCTGGTACCACTACCACCTTGGAGTACAGAGTCAGGATACAGCATATACTAGCTGGTAGGATGGGCCATCCATACACACCTCCATCAACAAGACTCCAATTTCAGCAAGTGCCAAACCAATTAGAACAACTATCCCAAACAGAGAAAGGGAAAGATGTTAATTAAAACACACTAATAACAACACTTACTAAATCCAAGGGACCATTCACAACTCTAGAGGCATCATCTGCCAAACTCTCTGTTCTTTCAATCACGCTTTGAACGCTGGAGTGCGTGTAGATGGCAGCAGTTGTGGTCAGAGTCACGTTTTTTACTTTAGAAAGGCCACTAAATAGAGAATTAACAGAAAAATTCTGTTTTCATGAGGGAATACATGATGCACTCTGAAAGGAAAAAAAAAAAGAGCACATCCTGCCCTATGTCATGTAAGGGGGTTTAAGTTGTTTATTTGAACTGAAAAAAAAACACAGTTCAAAGGTTTTAATCTATTTATTTTCTGTTTTGTTCCTTGTTGTTCTGTTTTGTTCCTTTTCATCGATTCTTCCCCCCTTCTATTTTGTTCCCTTTTGTTTGTGGCCAGCTTTTCAATTTATAAAGCCTCTCAGGCACTCAGATCAAACGAATCACATCTAAACAGACCAGGAACAGGTTCCTAGCTGAAGCTCAAAAGCAAAGCAGAGAGATACAGAATCCAGGAGGAAATTGTCAGCATCTGAAAGCTATTCAGTATTAAATTTTTCTTTATTGAACTTATCTGGCTGCGGTGAAGTCAGTAGAGTTGCTCAGTGTTACTCAGAGCAAGATTTTCTATTCTCAAACTTAAAATACATGTAGATTTTTCCAAATCTGATACAATTTAACTTTTAACACCTATCTGTTGATTTGAAAAGACAAACCTACAAGAGTCCTAGGAGGATTCCTGGGATGGAATTCCACTGAATTCCCTGGAACAACTTCCCAACTTCCAAATTCTAAGCATGTATTTGAGTGGATTTGAGATTGCAGCCCATTTGTTTCTGCAAGATGCTTTGAAAACAATGCTATCAGAGGCATAGCAGGAATAGCTTCTTGATGAGATTCAGACATCCGTTGTCCAGAAGCGCTCAATACACAGACCAGAAGCTTTTCAAGCCATACCATGATATACTCACTGGCCACTTAATAAATCAGTAGTTACTCTGCAAGTCAGCAACGTGAAATGTGAGACTAATCAACCCCCACCAGATCATTTAATAGAAGTACACTGCAGCAGAAGTAAAAAGCATGGGAAATAAGAACTGGTCATAGTGTGGTTTCAGTTGGAAGGGATCTTTAAAGATCATCAAGTCCAACCCCACTGCTAAGGGCAGTGAATTTCTGTAGTGGATTAAGCTACTACCTATTTAAATTAAAACTGACACTACTGTCAATCTCTCACAATTTCCTATTTCTCAAGTTTATCACCTCTCTAGTGCATCTGCAAGCCTTTGGAACTGGGTGGCATGGTCCTCAGCTTTGTATACCAGGTCAAGCACTCCTCTCACAGACATCTGCATCACCAGCTCATTCACATGATGTCGCAGCTTGGTAGTCCACAGGACAAACCCATCTTGGTGGACCTCCAGGTTCTGCAGAACAAAATGGTTCCCTTTTTTTGTTTTGAAAAGCAAAATACACCTGATAGCTTTAAAAAGGATTGTTAAAACTTGAGATCTTACAGATGTAGAGTTCTTTACATCTTGGGCAAGAGCAGTGGCAGCATTCATTAGGACTTTCCCTTCTTCAATGAGCGCAGCCGAGACTTCTTCACCTTCCTTTATATTCAGCTTTTTGTCCTGTATCATAAATCAAGTGTTTTATGGTAGCCTGTAAAGTCAGCTAGTGCAGATGAGTTCACAGAACACAATTTTTTTGGTTTTCAAACAGGGGCCTGGTTTCCTTTAAATTTAAGGCATCGCGTTCATCGACATATTTAAACATGTAAAATTTTAGTAAAGTCTAAAAAGCATCTTTTAAACATGATTTCTTAGTTGATATTTCTTACGCAACACTACTGATTGTCCAGTCTTACGTTTAACTCAGCCAGGTTGCTCGAGATAAGAGGAAACAAGTGATTGGTCTCAGCGATGTTGACGAGAGCCTCATCCACCATGTCCTGAGCATCTTGCAGTCTGCTGCTGTGCTTTGATAAGAGCTGCCTTGCCTCCTTCTTGAGCTCACCAAGCTCCTGCTGGGGTTTAAGATACTCCTTCTGAACCTGGATCAACACATTTTCTGCAGCTCTGACAAAGAGAGGAAGCAGAAGATAAATAAAAGGCTGAAGGGGACTTAGGTATGGATTTCTTTAGGTGAAAATGGGGTGATGTGAAACTCAATTTCCCCCCACCACCACCACCCTATAATAGCATACAGGAACATGGTAGCTTAGTTACTCATGTTACCACGCAAAAAAGATGACTGCCTGGGGGGAGAGAATTAATTCAGTTCTTAAACTTTGTATGTGGTGACAAGAGGGGAAAGAGGTTCATCTAAAGCACACTCTCTTGAACTTGATTTGGGATATCCCCCACATCAAAATCTCTGTGAAACTTTCCTCTGGGATTCCTCCCTATCTGTATTTTGAATGTAGGATAAAAACTTCAATTATGAGGATCGACAACAGAAAGAAACAAGTAACCAGAACTGAAAGTCATATACCCAAGAGCCCTCAGAAATTTAAACATCAAATAAAAAGAGACGACCTCATTAAAATGAGCACTGAAAGGAGCAATATCTGCACTCATCTTTTTTAATCAGTAACAGACATTATCTGGGAAATATTAAATTCCCCCAAATTTGTCAGCTGTTAATCCCTTCAGATGTTCTGTTTGGGAATATTTGCATCTCTATTTGAATACTTTCCAGTACTAAAGAGTGGGACTGAAAATCACCCTAAAAAGTCTATTCCTCTAGTTTCATTTCATTTCAGCACAGACTCTGCACACTGCAGCTCCTGTAATGGTTCTTTTACACAAATATTTGTCCCTTTTAGTTTGATTTCTAATAATACAGAGCTTTAGCCAAAAGAAACCTACTTTATTTCCCTATTATATTACACTCAGCAAAACAGAATGCAGCTTTTATTGAATAGCAGATGTGCATTTGCATGCATTTCCTCCAACTAATAATCCAGACTCCTTACACTCAGAAGCCATAGCCTTAAAGTTACAAGAATTAAAGCATTTTACACAACAGCTTCTATTTCAGTGTAGGGTAAAAAGGCTGCATTCCAAGTGGTTTGGGAACTTCGCTTTACATGGCAAAGGCGTGGAGACCTCAGTTACAAATGTGGCTTAGTGTCACCATAAGCTCAGGACACTGTGAGCCAGGAGATAGTTTCTGCTCCCTGAAAAATGGGCTGGCAAGCTGCTTATTTAAAGCAGTTTTGAATTTACAGCTGCATCGTGTGATAAATTCTGCAGAGCAAACACTCTTCCAAATCTTATTAACTCTCTTCTTCGATCCGCCAAAGGACACTTATCAGAGAACTTCCAGAAATTTCAACAGAGCCCGTAATTGAAAAAGTTAATTTACAAATGCTTGGTCTGACAGCTCAAAAGCTGATGTAGAAAGTCAGAACAGCCTGCCACTACACAACATGATGTTCCGAGACATTTTTCTAAGTGCAAAAATAAGCTCTTTGAAGTTCATAATAAGTAGAAGAATAAATGGTACATTTCTAGTCCATTTAGCTTGGGTATAATTTAATCTTCAGCATAAGGACAAGCACTGGAGTCTGTTGAGCAAAATCAGACATGCTACCAGCACACACATTCTATCCTGCCTAATCCAAAGCATATAATAACAAAAAGTCATATATTCAGAATTATTCCCCTCTGGGCTAAATCTTTGTGCCTTGAAGCCAATGTTAACAGTCTCAGCGCTTTTAATGGGCTAGGGCAATACTTAATATTTCTGAAGCAGGAATAAAAATTTTGCTGCTGATGGAACAGCTGACGTTTTATAGGGCCAAGTCTGGCAAGAAGCACTACTAGTGAACACAAAAGCCATTTAAAAATAGTCTTTAACTGAAGACAAATCAAGACAAATGAAATACAATCCTACAGAGTGGCTCAGAATGCTGAACCAAATGTCTTGGTTTCATAGAATCATAGCATCATTTCTTTTGGAAGAGATCTTTCAGATCATCAAGTCCAACTGTTAACCCAACACAGCAAAGTCCACCACTAAACCATGTCCCTCAGCACCACATCTCCACAGCTTTGAAACCCCTCCAGTGATCATGGGGACTCCACCACTGCCTTGGGCAGACTGGGACAGCCCTGGACAGCCCTCAGGGGGACGAAATTGTTCCTCAGCTCCAATCTAAAGCTCCCCTGGTGCAACTTGAGGCCATTTCCTCTTGTCTTGTTGCTTGTTCCTTGGGAGAAGAGGTTGACCTCACGTGGTTCCAACCTCCTGTCAGGGAGTTGTTGGTAGACAGAAGGTCTCCCCTGAGCCATCCTCCAGGCTGAACAATCACAACTCCCTTAGATGCTTTCTCACCAGACTTGTGCTCCAGACCCTTCCCCAGCTCTGCTACCCTTCTCTGGCCACGCTCCATCTCCTCCTGTGTCCTTCTGGGAGTGAGAGGCTCAAAACTGACCCTAGGATTCAAGAGATGGCCTAACTAGGACTGAGTGCACGT
The DNA here is from genome assembly GCA_025345505.1 of Todiramphus chloris collaris. Classification (NCBI taxonomy): domain Eukaryota; kingdom Metazoa; phylum Chordata; class Aves; order Coraciiformes; family Alcedinidae; genus Todiramphus; species Todiramphus chloris. The sequence continues at coordinate 7,532,274 of JANVCC010000047.1, read as the reverse complement.
TGATGATCACTTTCATTTGCAAATCTATGGGATAGTCCAGAGACAATAAATCACCACGTGCTTCAGCGGATCTCACACGTCCTGGGCTTGCAACTGACTGAGACAGTTCTGTGACATCTCCTGGCCAAAAGCAACAAGACGTGTGTTTGCACCAGATCTGAAACAAACTGAAACACATGAGTCTTTTCATTTATTTCAAGGAAATTCTGTATCCCATCCAAGGAAACAGATTTTGGCTATATTAGTATCATATGAGATGCTCAAATATCTTCAAATCACATCACTCCAAATTCAGAGCTCATGCAGCTCCACCCAGGCAAGCGATCCATCGTGCTGCCTTTTATTATGGCACAATGTTTCTCCAGCTACGTCTCCAAAAAGCAGGATGGTATAGTATAGACAGAGGCAGAAAGTTTTCAGCAGAAGAGGCTTACTTTAGGACGCTGGCACTCTTAACGTGCTGCTCGACAAAATCTTTCTTGCGCAACACCTCCAAAAAGGCAGAAATCTCATCTTGCAGGCTCTGAGCTGTAGCGTTTGACAGCGGGAGGTCCAGGCCTAGTGTTTCGTTCAGTGACTGAGCAACTTCAGCAAGTACTAAGGAGGAGAGTAAACAATTTAGTCATACCATTAAGAAAAAAAAAAAGAAAAAAAAGTGATCTCCCTCCTGTGCAAACTGCAGCACTTTCCCAGTAAATAGTTCTTTACAAGCTGCAAAGAAAATACCCTTCTAAATTCTGTAAAGAAGTGGAAGTATCTCAAAAGCAGGGTACCTTTGATGGTTGTATGTATTGTGTCAATAAATCCAGTTAGCTCTTGGCTTTTATTCTTGGTTTCCTGAGTCATTGTGTTAAGCTGCCAAGCTTTGTTCAAAAATCTAGACGACTGGAATAAAATCAGAGATAATCTTTTGACAGTTCTCCTAAAACACTGGGTTCATTCATGATATTTATGTATGGTTTATGCATTTTTTTCTCCAATATTTGGAATACTTTGCAAGAGGAAACAATGTTTTTTGATAGGGTAGACCTAGTTGATTAACAGATCTCTGTGATGCTTCCAGGTTTGCAGATGCCCTAGTTATACTGAAAGTTCCAGCCTCTGATATCAATGAAGAATTGTGTTATCAATTATTTTCATAATCAATAAGATCATAATTACCACACATTTCTCGAACAAAGCAAACATTACATGTGGGTTTTTTAGCTACAATTAAGGTATCTTAAGAAAACTACTATTCTGGATACACCACTATTAGCAATAACAACACTGCACCTTGTTAGATTCTGTATCTATGGTCAGAAAATTATAGTGATGTATAGTCACAGCAAATGAGATCCAGTGGCTGAAGTGCTGTTGTCAATTTTCTACCTAAAATTTTTCTTGTGCTAAAACTGAGTAAAGAACACAAACACAGTCTACATTTCATGTGGATTTCCAACAGATTTATTTCTGCTGAGATCATTTTCAACACCATACTTCAAGGTTTCAAAGACTTTTTGGTGATTATTCAGCTATAACATAATCTTGAGTAAGCTCTATGTGTTAAAACCAGGGAGAAGAAAGTATTTCCCTTTCTCTAGTTTTAGGGCCTTAAATGATCACAGTACAAAAAGCTTCTGAACTTTTAACAGAAATCATGTAAATCCCCTGTATGATATCATACAGCACTCTAGAATTCCACAGAAAAATAATTCTGGAACATTACAGAAGTGACTGAATTCGTTCACTGTACTGTACAGGTTTAAATTAATTCCTGAAGTTCTCTCTGGCATTTACGTACCGTGCTGTGAAATCTCAAGAGATTTCTCCAGAAAGGCTGAAAATAAAGAAGTTGGCACCTACCTCTTCATGCAGCTGATCGATTCCCCGTGATAAACTCAGCAGACTTTCTTTTGCTGTAGCAAAAGTGTAAGATGGATTTTCTCTAGGAACTATAGACCCCTATAAGAAACAAGAAGAAACAACAAACTGCAATGTAAAGATTTTGTCGTGGGTCCAGAAAAGTTCTGGGAAGAAAAGAATCACGTGCACTATTTAGTTTGTTTATACATTCTGAATGATTGATTTTCAAACCACATAAGATGACAAAGTAATTATGTACTTTGTCAATAAATGGTTCATGCAACATGCAATATGGTTCATGCAACAAAGTGCATCATTTCTTTAATAAGGAAAGAAGGATCCAACCATGTTGTACTTTCAATCAAGTAATAAGGAAGAGTAATTTCTGCATTCCTGAATCTTCATTTCACCACAGCCTGAGCTGCTCAAATAAGCTACTTTGAGATGTTTCAGGGCCCATCAAATTATCATAGAATCATTAAGGTTGGAAACGACCTTCAAGACCATCAAGTCCAACCATCTACTAAACATTATCAGGACCACTAAACCATGTCCTGAAGTGCCACATCTAGCTGTTCTTTGACCCCCTCCAAGGATGGTGACTCCACCCGCTCCCTGGGCAGCCTGTTCCAAGGCCTCACCACTCTCTCAGGAAAGAAATTCTTCCTTATACCAAACCTAAACCTTCCCTGATGCAAGTTCAGCCCATTTTCTCTCGTTCATCCAGCCACAGAGCTGCTACTGTTCCAGCAGCTGGTCTTGTCTTAACAGATGCATCTATGGAATATCTGTGAGGTGACCCTGGGGAGCTCTGTATTTCCAAGTCAAAGCCCAGTGTATGGTCCTCAGGACTTCAGGATTTGGACCCTCCAGACACAATAAGGCAGCACAAGCAGTCCTGTGGATCCTCTCACCAAGAAGGAAGAATAATAGGCTGTATTTGGCTTCAAGGCCACCTTCAGAACTGCTCTGTATGGCAAGAAATAGGCCCTTGTACCCAAGTGTATCATAGTTGATACAGTCAAGGCTTGCAACAGAACACTTCTCTAAAGATGCAAAAAAATGTCTTGCAAAAACAGCACGTCTGGGAAAGGCTATTTTGGGCTATTTTGAGATTTCTGATGTTTCAGAGCCAGTCGTTGTAAATACCATAATAAGTATTACTTTGCCTATTAAAGTAGTAATATACAGGATTATCCAACAGCCTTTTGTCAAATGGAAACTTCAATGTCTCCTTCCTCAGCATGAGGACAGAACAAGTAAAAGAAAAGCAGAAGCTGAAGCTCTTGTGCTTCCTGAGCTTTAAAAGCCCAGTTCAAAACCCAGAATGGGACAACAGGTATGTCTGGGTACATCAGGAACAGTAAAGCAGGTGGCTTTAACCAGCAAAATAGAACTACTGAAGCCCTCAGAGTGGAGATGCAGAATCAGTGAGGAGCAGAAGATCTGATTGGATAATTATTGAAAGACTCACAGCTAATCATAGGCAAGAGGAAATACTCTCATTCCTGAGCAACCAGCATGAGGCAAAGACACAGTAAAGCACAGGGGTTGGCCCTTCAGGGAAGATCCACAGTTCCATAAATGTGAGGATTTTCCAGCTTCCAGCTACAGTTACTTTGGACCAGGGGAAAAGATTAGCCAGAAACAGGGGAATACCTGGTTCCCTTCCCAACAGAGAAAAATAATGAGACTACCAACTTACTCTCAACATTAAGTTGTTTAAAGAATGTTGTGGCCTTACATAAACAGAAATTACACAAGAAGCTTTATTATCACTTTCAGCATCCCACTTCTAAGAGTGACAGCTGGCTTTGATTTGATTTTAATATTAAAAAAAAAAGTATGTACTAAAGGAGAAACTTAAACTGCTTTTTTTTTTTAACCTCAGATTTGATTTTGCTTTATAATTTAAGTGCTAAATAAAAGTAACATATTGAATGTTTATAGTCCCAGAAGATGATGCTCCCATACAAACGCAAAATGATTATAGAAAGCAAGTCAACTGCAGCCTTTAAGTATTACAATAATTCAGTATGTTTATGCTTCATGACAAAGGAAGGGAAGCGAAACAGAAGGTTTATAAACTGAAAGGTTAGCAACGACAACTAAAGGGTAAGAGTATTTCTGCTGAAGCACAAGTGTAATTTAATCAAGTTTTCCTTCAGATATTGCAATTCTTAATGTTTTGAAGTGCATTGTTTGGAGTTCACTCTGCCTTACATTTTACATTGAAGACATTTTAATTCAAAGTCTTCATTTGCCAGACTCAGCAGCACGAGAAGGTTCACACTGTTTTCATTTTGCTGCAATAGGGGTTTCTGTCTTTAGTTTGTGTTGCTAGACTTATTGCTGAGCAGACTCTTATCAATAAATGTGCATATTTTAGCAGTCATGGAGTAGGGAGGATTCTGCTTATCTCTGGCTTTGTGCAGAGACCACATGAACTTAATCCTTGGCAACCATAAATGACCTTGTAGAACCACAAAACATGGTATTTCAGATTTTGTTTAAAGGGGGGAGCAGCTGGGAGGAAAGTTGGCCACAAGCAGCCTGGAAGTCCTCCAGCTCAGGACACAAAAAGCCAGGTAGAAAGCTTCACTGTTGGACACTTTCAATATTTTCTACTGTTTGTGCATTCCATTTTACCTTCAGATGTTTCGTTGCATTCTCCAACTCTGACAATATCCCATAGGGCACACGGGCAACGCCGGTGAGGTTGACTGAAAGTATGGCCTGGCTGAGATCATCCAAACTGGTCAACAAGACTCCTGTGCAGTTGTCATCACAAGCTATAAAGAAACCATTTGAAGAGGAGGAAACAATATTAGTATGAAAAACAAGCCACCAGATACCGAGATTTATTTTGATTTCCACAGTTTGTGCCTTCACCTTTGGAGCTGAGGTATTAAGTCTAATAAGTTTGTCAAATGAATAATAATAATAATGGTAAAATAATAATATTAATATACAAAAAGAAGAGTAGTACACTAACTGGATAATAGCATACTAAATTTATCATATTAATATGTTAATAAGTATAATAATTATAATTAGAATTATCTCCTCCTTGTCCCAGGAGTGGACCTATGCCAAACATCTTCTCCTGAGGTTAGCACATGTTCAAGCCTTATTGATCCTGCTGGCTGTTGAGCTGCTTGCTTATCAGCTTACTGAGTCCATTTATCTATATTGCTCTAAATCCAGGCTCATGGTGCTGACACTCATTCAAACAGGTTCAGAAGACAGGAAATTCCAAGTCTGCAGTGGTGTAATTCCACTTATTCCTCGTGTTTTGGTTTGTTGGGGTTTTTTTTCCTTATACAAAGCGAAATCTACATCCTAGATCCCAATTCATTGTACTTGCTGCATTTTTCTGCTATCCACCCCCACATAAGGAATTACATGACTAATTATTGGCAGGATATAATTAATTATTAGGGGTAAATGCCTACCTACCTGGGCATCTAAAACATATTATTACAACAACCTCACATCCAAAGGGTCAATGACACAGGAATTAAACATTTTCAGATAAATAAGTGTGCTACAGTCAGAAAAAAAGAAAAAGTATTAAAATTACCATTCTTTAAACTTGTCAGTAACACTAATTAAGCCATTTTAACTGCTTGTCTGATGTCATGATCTCTACTCTGTGTTCACTGAATGGTTGAGCTCAGGTCTCTGGAGATTACCTAGCCCAACACTTTCTGTTTTACAGAGATATTAAAGATTTCTTCCCTTTCATAGAAAAGAAAATGAGGCCTGACAACATGAAAACACTCAAGAAATAACCATGTGCACCTAAATATCACCAGAATAGACCACTGGAGGGGGGAGGAAGGGAATCAAACAAAAAACAACACTGGGGAAAAAGCTCACTGGGAAAGCAGACAATTTAGAAGCCACCTACAAACACACTGGTCTTCCAGAAGAAGATGTCTCGGCTCACACTCCTCGCAGAGCTGTCCTGTCACTCCTTGCTTACAAAGGCACTGGCCCGTGGCACGATTGCAGTTGGTGTGAAGGGAGCCGCTGGGATTGCACTGACACGGGTGGCAGCTGCCCCCAGGAAGCTGAGGGTCACCATAATAGCCCAGGGAGCACCTGCACGGGGAGGAACGGGACACTGAACATCAGGGGATAGTCATGGTGAGATCAGATGTTATATTTATCCTTTCAGATTCACGGAGAGGTGGTTAATTGACGGCTTCTTGCCCGTAACTCACAAATCACCACATCCATCAAGATTCATATTTATTTATAAACACTGAATAAATCTGAGCACAAATTTGGGTTGTGTTAATCAAGTTGGTTCTTGCGAGCTGGGACATTGTGTGTAACTCACCTTTCACAGTACTGTCCTTCATATCCAGGGAGACAAGCGTCACAGTGGTAATCCTGGAGACCTTTCAGGACACAAGTGGGACTAAAACTGGAGGAAGGATAAAGAAATACCTGCTAGCATAGAAATGGAAGATCATACAAGCACAGGGAACACTTCCAGTCACAGGTTCAGTTCTGTAAGCAACAGCATCCTCTGCTCGATCTGATGCAGTGCCTGAGAATTTGTACTTTAAATTGTTTCTTAAAAAGTTTGCTTTCCCAATTCAACTCCAGTACTGTATAATAGGCTAAAAGCACCTTCTGGTCTTCCTTTGAAAAGCTAAACCAATGAAAAATGTATGTTGCATGGTATGGCTACAGTATATATCTAACTGAGACTCTCATAAGAACATCAGAGTTGCTAGACCCTGATTCAGTTACCCAAAAGTGAACAAATAGGATTTTCAGGCTTTTGGAGAAAATGAAAAACAAAGGAGGTAAAAAAAAAGGAGAAGGAAAAAAGAAGTGAGGAGGAAAAAGAAAAAAAAAAAAAAAAGAGAAGTAAAAGGAAAAAAGCAGAAAGAAAAAGAAAGAGCCTGCACTGCATTTTTATTTTCAAAATATGAAGTTAACTGTTCCTTGGCCAAACAAACAGATGTGTAAGCTTCAGACAATGGAGTACTTGTTCTTCCCCTAGGACTGATCTCATGAGAAGCTCCTTCATTGATTGGAGACAGCCTGAATCTTTGGTAAATACAAAAGCATTGGGTTCTGAGTGGAGAGACCCAAGCATATTTGAATCTAAAAGATGTCAAAGCAACTTATTCCATTATCTAGAAAACATTCTGTGTGGCTGATCTACTCTTAAGAGGGGGGAAAAAAAAAAAAGAAAGAAAATTACTTATCTATCAGTTAATCTTTTTATTTTAAAATCTCAGTTACCACCAGTTGTGGACAACTTGGAGTGTAAGCTCCAAGTAGCTTCAGTAGCTTTCAAATACCTAAAAATTAAGGCCACACAACCAGAACTAAGTCCTGTTGTCATCACGTGGTGGGAGCAGGACATACGCCATACAGCACAATAAATACTGAATGCTAAAACATACATTGGATTTAATAAGCTCTGGTTACCTAACAGGGTTGGCTCTGGGACAGGCACAAAGGGAGCAGTCACTGATGGAGCCAAGGACTTTCCCATAGTAGCCTGGGGCACAAACACTGCAGGAATCACCAACCGTGTTATCTCTGCAGTTCTGAGACACAAAAAAGGAATTCAAATAGTTTAAAACCAACAGCAAACAAGAACTTTATCCCCTCCCCATAAATAAATGTATAGAGTTTCCAACAATCATCTCCCAACGATCCTACCCATGGATCAGCATTCTCTGAGTGGAGGAACCTTTTATGCAAAAAATAGCGGAATTCCAGCATATTTTCTCATAGGTGAACATCCCCTCAAGCAAGGCTGACCTAATTTCCCATTCTGAATTTCACTTAAGGTTTATATATTTTTGCTTTTATTAATCCAGGCCAGGAAATCGCAGTACAAAGCAAAAAAACCAAACCCGAAACCAAGAAGACAACAACAAAACTTGAAAAGAAAAAAAAAAAAAAAAAAATTCAAACAACTGATGGAGAAATTTAACAGTAAAAAGATAAGTTTAAATGTTTTAGTAAATGCATTTGAATGCTGTAAACCAGGAGCCACCCACAGTTAGGATTCACAGACATTACATTTAATTTGTCAACAGTACTGATCAACAGCCAGTGATATTAGTATTAAAATACTAAATTGGGACAAGAGGAACTGGTCTCAAGTTGCATCAGGGGAGGTTTAGGTTGCACATTATGAGGAATTTCTTCCCCTTGAGGGTTGTCAAGGGCTGTCCCAGGATGCCCAGGGCAGTGGTGGAGTCCCCATGATCCCTGGAGGGGTTTCAAAGCTGTGGAGATGTGGTGCTGGGGGACATGGGTTAGTGGTGACCTGGCAGTGCTGGGTTAACTTGGACTTGATCATAGAATCAGTCATAGAATGGTAGGGGTTGGAAGGGACCTCTAGAAATCATCAAGTCCAACCCCCCCTACCAGAGCAGGATCACCCAGGGCAGGCCACACAGGAACATATCCAGGGGGGTCTTGAAAGTCTTTACAGAAGGAGACTCCACAACTTCTCTGGGCAGCCTGTTCCAGGCTGTGTCATTGATGATCTTAAAGGACTCCCAATTTAACTGAATGGACCCTGAGGGAAATACTACTCAGATTTTCTAGAGTTAGGTGGGAAATTATACTTTATCCAAGTAGTACAGCCATATACATCTCCCAGAAACTCCTTCCATAGGTTACTGCCATGGTAGGCACAGGTGAAACCACCAGGAACACGTACAAACTGTACATACCAAGCACTTGCCGGTGTCAGGATCGCAGGTTTCACTGTGGTTGTTGCACTGACATGGCACACAAGGTGCTATCAGACCATGAGGCTCTTTTGCACCAAGTTGTGTGTGCTTTCCCCTGTAGTACCCTGGAGCACAGCTCTGTCAGGGGAGTAACAAAAATAAAGTAAGGGCAGATATGGTCACAGCTACCAACAGTTGCAAGCAATTTAAAAAGCTGCTTAAGTAACTTTTCTTGCTGTCTTCCTATTAGACACAAAAAGGATTCAAGGATTCTGTACCTGACAGGACAATCCAGCATAACCAGCAGGACATCTGCAATGCTCTACAAGATGAGCTCTAGCTCTGCCTCGATGCATTTCTTCAAACTTCACTGCAATTTCCATTGAGATATTTGCAATTCTACAAGATAGAAGCAGAAAAGAGCGTGAAGAGCTACAGAAGTTCTAGCCCCAAAACTGAGACCTAATGATTTTTTATGCTTCAAGGTTGGGAGGATCATTAAAAAATCTCCCCTGACCCCCTTTTCCCCATGCAAATATCTCAATAAAATCTGGAGATTCTTTACTCATTTGTGGCATTTCAGGACATACACATCAGAAGTACTTCAAAGAAAGAGAGGTTGATTCCCATTAGCCTCCAAAACTTGACAAACCCACCACCATGCAAGAGGAAGTATTTCTGCCTCAGAAACTGCTTTGTCCCACAGACTTTTGGACAGAGCTGACAGAAGAGAGAGTTGAGAGCATGGGAATCAAAAATAACCTGAAATCTGGAAAGACATATAGATACTGGGTTTTCTTTGGATCCATCTCTTCTCCTCCTGTTAGTTTCTAAACTGACAGATGCAATGGCCACATCCCATCTCCTCCCTCTCATCAGTAACCTACTTCTGCTCAAAATAGCAATAAACTGCTACCATTCTGAGGTGGGAATATTTAATGCCACTGCCTAGATTGCATAAAACTACAGGAGAGACTTAGATGGGTACAAACCCAAGAACTGCAGGGATTGTTTCAATAGGGAAAATACACAACAAATCAGCCAAACAAAAAGCACAAAAATAAAAAATTCAATGCCCATAAAAATTAGATGAGAAAAAAAAAATTTAGAAAAAAATTAACTATATCATTTGTCAGCCCTCAAGGCCCTTGCCTCTTCATGGGCTTTTCTATCAAAGAAAGAAACAAAGACACTTAAAGTGCTTCACAGAAAGAATTAAAGAGGGATTTTGCTGACATAAATGCTTTCTTATCACTGGAAGAACAGGAGTTATAAATAGGAAATTGGAAATTCCTCTAATATGAGTTAAACCCTTACTGTATTGGTCACTTGGGAATATTTCTAGGTGAAATTACAGTAAAAGCAATATAGTAAGTAAATGTAATTTAATTAAATGTAATTTACTACTTTAAGGTTGCTTTACCTGCTTTGCTGTAATCCTTGGCCATAAGTTGCCTTGATAAGAATGTATTCCACATTGCTTAGCACAGATAGGAAATCAGAACGTAAGACAGGCTTGTCTGACACCGAGTTAAAATACTTCCAAGAATCCTAAGGAAATATAACACATATTGGTAAAATTATGAGTGTTAAAAGCTCACTTCATAGCATAGAAATATAGAATCATTTTGATTGGAAGAGACCTTTAAGCTCAAGTCCAGCCATTAACCCAGCACTGCCAGAGCACCACTAACCCATGTCCCTCAGCACCACATCTCCACAGCTTGGAAACCCCTCCAGGGGTCATGGGGAAACCACCACTGCCCTGGAGAGCCTGGGACAGTCCTTCACAACCCTGCAGGGGAAGAAATTGTTCCTCATGTCCAACCTAAACCTCCCCTGGTGCAACTTGAGGCTGTTTCCTCTTGTCCTGTTGCTTGTTCCTTGGCCTGACCCCACCTGGCTCCAATCTCCTGTTGAGAGCCAGAAGGTCTCCCCTGAGCCTCCTTTTCTCCAGGTTGAACAATCCCAACTCCCCCAGCTGCTCCTCACCACACTTGTGCTCCAGACCCTTCCCCAGCTCCATTTCCCCTCTCTGGACATGCTCCAGCCCCAAAATGTCTTTCCTGAGCTGGAGTTCCTATTCTCTAATAACGCTCTGTTCCTCCTTACATGTTCTTTCAGAAATGCAATCACAGTCACTCACTATGTCTAAACTCTAGGTCCCAGAACACCCCAAATCTTCCTCCATATTAGAACTAGACCTCGTTTTATATCAAAACTTCTCTCCCTCCCCACACTTCCATAGCCAGTTTCTACAGCAAAGCAGTCCATGTCTGCATGGCACAGCTGAGAACCCAGACAGTCAAAAGACCAGGACTTCGTAGTACTCACTTTATGTGCAGTTAGAAACAGCTGCTGTTTTCAAAGGATGTTATTAAATATATAGAGTTTTTTTATGAAAGCTCATAGAAGAAAGGCAATATTTACATGTTTCAGCTTACCTCCTTCATTTCTACTTCCTTGTCAATTCTTACTCCATTTTCTGGAGAAGGGATGTCTACGTAGATGACCAACTTGCTGGTGTGACCTCCTTTCAATAGAATCTGTGGCTCAAAATTTGAGGTTCCAAAGCCATCCAAAGCATAAAAAGCAACAGTATATCTCAGCCTCCCTCCATAGGCCATGAGCTGTTCAGATTAAAAAAAAATATATATATAAAAAATTACTTTCATTTACTCCAAGGTTAGATCTACTAGCTGAAAATATTTTAAAATCATGAGAAGACTTAAAAACTGTCAGTTCTTTGAAGAATTGGCAATAAATATGAAAACTGACCTAAACTCATCAGTTTGTGCACCAAGGTTAAATGCATATTTCTAAATAGCAGTCTCAGTTCCTTCTTGTAGGCCCTTTCAAGGTGTGCACTCAATTTTCATTTAATTCCCAAGCCATAGAGGTTCCATGATCTATATACTGAATCTAGAGCCAAGGTTAAAAACTTTCAGGTTTCTAAAGTAAAATTGAACACATGCCTCTTTCCCTACTGTACAATCTCTGAAGAGTAACATGGTAATTAAATATGGGAGTAACCAATTTAAAGAGCTAAGACAAATCTCATTAGGGAAGGGCAATGCAAACTCATTGGGTTTGCTTGCTAATAAGTTCAGTCATTGAATATTTATAATATTAATGACCTACAAGAATAGAAGTAGAGCAGAAAAATGTTGTCAAGATAAAGTGACTTTTAGACAACAAAGAAAATATCTACAAGGCATTCTGATTACTTAAGGACCTTACCTGGTCTCCCTGAAATTGCTCTGGTAACCTCCAGTAAAACGTTTCTGTATTTAAGTGTTTTCTGACTATGGCAGCATCCAGCAAAACATCAGGAAATTGTGAAAATACTCCTTCCACAGTTCCAGTCAGGTTACTTTGAGCTACTACATGCAGAATGGACTGATCTGGAGTTAGGGTTATCTGCAACACAAAGACAGAAGATTCATTCAACAAAAATATCATACAGAGGTTCAGGTTGGAAGGGAACTTTCAAGGTCATCTAGTCCAACCCCCTGCATTGAATAGGGCCCTCTGCAACTAGAGCAGGTTGCTCAGAGCCCTGGCCAACCTCACCTGCAATGGTGCCAGGGATGGGGCAGTGACCACCTCTCTGGGCAACCTGGGCCAGGCTCTCACCACACTCAGGGTCAAAAATGTCTTCATCCAGTCTAAATCTCTCCAGTCTAAATCTCCCTCTTTTAGTTTCAAGCCATCACCCCTTGTTGTGTCCCAACAGGCCCTGCTCAAAAGTCTGTTCCCATCTTTCTTATTGGCTCCCTTCAAGGATTGAAAAGCCAAAATAAGGTCTCCCCAGAACCTTCTCTTATTCAAGCTGAACAACCCCAAAATGTATTGTAATATACTGTTACTGGGTTTAGCTGCTTTGAGATAATCAATAGTCTACCTTAGACTAATAGATGTCCAAAGCAAAGAAAAACTGTGAAACATATCTGTAGATTTATGTCACTGTACTTACAGGAATTCTCACATGATCTTCCAGTTCCGAACAAAACGTGGACATCCCAAAACAGAAGCATGGAGTACAGCCTACTGGATTGTGCACAGACAGAGCAAATGTTCCTGGTTTACACTCACTGCATTGGAGACCAAATACATTGTCCTGTAAGAAATGAAATTAAAAAAAAAGAAACCCAAAAGAACAGCACACTCATGTTACTTTGCCATCTGAATGAAAGAAGAAAAAACATTTGATATATAAACTCTATAACAGGAAGTCTATTATTGCATCTATTCTGTTTTATTATGCAATACATTATTTTTTTCCTTATTTTCCAATGATTAAAAAAAAGGCAAACCCAATGGAACATTCAAGATAAACACTCATGTATCATATATATCATATATATGTGTGTGACATATATACACACACACACATCTCATATATAAACACCATGAATTTCTAGCAAAAATTAGCAGCTATACATTTCCATTCAAGACCAAAACTTGCCCCCCCTCCATCTGGAAAATGGGCTTTCAAAGCCAAAGGAACTGCTCGGTATGAATAGGAATCAGGAGACCTATTCCCACGTGTCTGGGTTTGTACTCAATTCCCAACTGGTAAATCCAACTTGAAGAAAGACACGAAATGACTCAGTCTCACCTTTACCTAACAACTCACTGGCACCCTTAATCAGAAGGCTGGAGGGAGACCTGTGAAGGCATACATTCGTTGCCTTTAATTAAGTTCTATCACTCAGTCTTTCAAGAGTAGATTCTCCACATTCAAAATGCAGAATTTCAACTTTCTTTTTTTTACATTTATTTGTTTTTTCTTATCGTTTGGTCCTGGGCTCCCCAATTCAAGAGAGACAAGGAACTACTGGAGAAAGTCCAGCAGAGGCTATGAAGATGCTGAGGGCCTGGAGCATCTCTGTGCCCAGGAAAGGCTGGGAGCCCTCGGGCTGTTCAGCTGAAGAAGAGCATCCTGAGAGGGGAGCTGATCAATGCTGAGCAAGAGCTAAAGGGCCCCAGGAGGAAAGGGGTTGGACAAAGTGGTCTCCAGAGGTTCCTTCCAACCCCAATCAGTCTACAATTACAATTTGGATTTTCAAAATCCAGGTTACATCATCTGAATCAATGTGCTGTTCCCAAACCTAATAAAACCATGTGTGTATAAGCAGAAAAAAACCCCTCTCAGTGTTTCACTTTCTCTATTTGTATAATGAGGATAAGAATATAACTTCTTCACTGGAGTTTTCCAACACCTAATTAGCTTTTAAAAATGCTTTCACATCTCAGATGGCAGAAGCTGTAGAAGTGCAGTCTATTTATTTCTACGCAGACAATGAAATAATTAATTTCCAAAACAGCATGTAGGGAATTTATGCTTTTAAGGTAAGAAAAAACCACAACTTTTTTTGAGAGACTGTCTGCTTAGAAACTTCAAGATAATGTCAATTCATGTGACCTGTACTCAGAAGTGCAGTTCTTGCACCAAAATATTCCTAGACTCTATGAAGGAAGTTTTCCCTGGATGGAGGTAGAAATATTTTCTCTGTGTTACTCACTGCATCACAATATTTTTATCTATTACAGCTGGTGGTTCTCCAGTGTACTGGGAAAAAGAACCACTTAAATAGCAACTAAGGAATAGGCACATGAGTTATGATCGATTGCATTTTGCCTTGCAAACAGTTCCAACAGTAACAGGTCATAACTCATAATTGTTCATAACTCATTATTTCTTAGTTGAAATAACATGGAATAACTGTGGGAAAAAGCAAGAGAGGTAAACAAAACAAGTAAAAATCGTGCCATTAAAACTGGTCCATACAGCACTGGCCTTTCTATTTACATCACACAGAGAAATTATGGTGCCACTGAAGTCACCAGCACCATTCGTATATATCTAACAAGATTTAAAGTATTTCATCCCAGAACTCATGGTCAGTGCTTTGTCCTACTCCAAAGGAGGCAGACAGAAATCTAGGAGCAAAGGGACAAACAAGACAAATTCATCTTCATTCATTTCTACCTTACAACACTGATCCGCAAAAAAATATCCTACCAGAACGATGTGGTCACAAAAATTCACTTAATACAGAATAAACACATGGATCTGATATTGGGCAAGATAGCCCAAGCAGCCTAGATGAATTTAGGACTGCTGCAAGACCACTGGTGTAAACTATGTCAGATACTGTACAAAAGCAGAAAGACACTCATCATTTTTGTATCAGATGTACAGGGGCTCTTTTGTAAACTTAGCACAGATTCAGCATTAGTCAGCTTGAAATTATTTTTTTGTGATAGAATAAAGTAACTCTTGATCCTGACTTCTTAGCACACATCTGCATTGAAGGTCCATGAATTCTGTCCAAGAGAGAACCACAGTACTGTGCCACAATAATTTTATGACTCCAAACTGGAAATAAAATGACCTGACTACATAAAACAAAACAAAGGGAGGTAGGAGAGACAAATTGTCTGGTATTATCACTGGGATTTATGAGAACAGAAAAACAGCACCATGTTGGTAATGTTGCCACCCCTTCTGCCTACCACTGTGTGAGGTCCATGCAAAGTGAGGAACACATCACCTTGCAGTTTTTAACCCTGCTGACTAATAACTGAACCTGTTCAGCGCTGGCACAGAAAACCCTTTAGCGGTGATTTAGGCGTACTTGGAAACATCCCAAGGAAGGGAAACAGAATCACCGAGTGTTAGGGGTTGGAAGGGACTTCCAAAGATCATAGAGTCCAACCCTCTTGCCAGAGAAGGACAAAACTAGAGCGTATAACTAAGAAATTTATCCAGACAGGTCTTGAAAGTCTCCAGAGATGGAGACTCCATCTCTGGGGAGTCTGTTTCAATGCTCTACAACTCTTACAATAAAGTTAAGTTTTTCCTCACATTGAGGTGGACCTTCCTGTGCTTGAATTCATTGCCCCTCGTCCTATCACAACGCACAAATGAAAGAGGTTGTCCCTGCCTTCTTGACGCCCAGCTCTTATGTATTTTAGGCATTAATTAGATCCTCTCTCAGTTTTCTCCTCTCCAGACTAAAAAGCCCCAGGGGTCTCAGCCTTTCCTCGTCAGGCTGGTGTGTTCCAGTCCCTTCATCATCCTCGTAGCCTCTGTTGGACTCTCTCCAGCATTTCTCTGTCCCTCTTGACCCGGGGAGCCCAGATCTGGATGCAATACTCCAGGTGAGGTCTCACTAGTGTAGAGTAGAGGGGAAGAAGAATCTCCCTTGATCTGCTGGCCACACTCTTCTTCATGCACCCCAGAATACCACTGGCCTTCTTGAACACAAGGTCACATTGTTGTCCCATGGACAGTTTGTTGTCTATCAGGACCCCAAGGTCCTTTTCCATGGAGCTATTCTCTAGCAGACTGCCTCCTAACCTGTACTGGTGCATTTCATTGTTCCTTCCCAGAAGGCAACACAGATTGCCTTCTGAAGTCCTTTCAGCCCTACACCATCCATGACTTCAGTAATAAATGTCCAGACAGCCCCAGTACTGTCCAAAGAGGATCTGAAATACTTCAGTACCTTGCAGGTGCAGATGCCAGTTTCTTCTTCACAACCACAAAGTCCTTGAGTGTCATCACACATCTCTGCTTTGGTTCCACTCACATCACAGTCACAGGCCACGCAGTCTGGGTAGTCCCTGTAGCCTAATGCACACTTGGAACAGTCTTGGCCACCAAATTCCTCTTTGCACTGGCATTCACCCGTCAATACATCACACTGGAGACTGGTTGAACCAGTGTTGCTACAATTGCAAGCCTTGGATGAAAAGAAGAAAAGTTCATCGATAGCAGAAGTTGAAAAACAATTTTGTTAAAACAGAAAGACAGTAAATTTTGAGTGGCACTTAAAACTCAGTGTTTGCCTACAGTAGCTACACAATAATAAAAAGGAAGCACTTCCGAGGAAGATGAGGAAAAAAAAAAGAGAGAGAAGAGAAAGGATGAAAAAGAGAGAGAGAAGAGTGGGGGGGGTGGGGGGGGAGGGAAGAGAAAAGAAATGGGGCTGTTTTGTATTTGAACAAAGAACTGCATTTCCAGTAAAGAGTGGATCACAGAAAGTAAGAAGCTTTGACGATTCCGAAATCTGGGCTGGGAATCAAAGGAATTGAATGAACCTGTTTCAGAAAAAAAAAAAAATACAAAAGACTGTTTAAAATACTATGTATTGAGCGCAGCAAGTAAATCAAAACAGTATTATATAAATGTTAATTGAAATAAAACTATAAGCACAATAATTGTGTAAACATGACAGCAAGAAAAAATATCTTAATACTGACATTCTTTTAAGATTTCAAGCAGCATTAATTTTTCTACATCTTGATCAAGCTTCATTTTGCTATTTGATGGGGAACCAAGAATCTCATTGCACCCCAAGGTGGGCAGCTTGGCACACACACTGCAGCTCACTACCAAAGGAACACTGTCACCTGGCAGAGCCCATCCTTCCCTGTGACATCAGTATTATGAACCTGTTATGGCATATAAGCAAAGTTGATGTACTTAATTTGTCCTTCTTTCTGAATGGATCTAATCTTCTTAATTTAATCTTGGTGGTTACTTAACAAGTGTAATTTCGCACTGCAGTTATTTCTAGCAGTGGACGCAAAAAGTTTGTTCTATCTGTCATCATCTGACTGTGAGTATTTTCCATGAGCTGTTGTTCCTCATCATCTCACTCCAAGATGAAAGGCCTTACCTTGAGAAGCACTCTACAGAGACCCACAACGATCTCTTTGCTTCACTGTGTCTCCTTTAGCATTCTTCACAGGTTTGCTGCTCACCATTAGTACTCTTTGTATTAAGCAGTTTTTACTCAGCACTAGGTACTAAATTGCCTGGCCTAATACATTTTATGACCAAAGAAGTTGCCCCTCTTTGGCTTCCAGACACCACTCAAAGGTCTACAGCTCTGAACATCAAACCTTATTTTAAGAATCATCATCACAAAAATAATTTACATCAGTATCTCTATGCAATAAAGATAAATAAGGACTCTAAGGAACAACCTAAATATACCTTAGGGCAATTCATGTTAAACACCGTGACGCTGTCACCAAAAGAAATGCAGAAGTGAACAGTTTGATACTCAAATTTAACTTGATCATTGGCAAGCACCTGTGGAAGCACCCTATGAAAGGAACACCTCAAGGGAAATACAGAGGGACCAGTACATTGTATTTACAAAAAAAATAGGCAAGAATGACAGCAGCTGACAAAGCAGCGGTTTAAAGACTGGCTGCCAAGTTCAGTTGCTATAAATCACAAAGATGGTAAATTCTGAAGAGATATTATGGGACTATTTTATCCTCCTTACTCTACAGGGAGAAAAAAGAAAACAATTTGGCTTCTACTTGTACTTTTCAAGTCCTCACTGCATATAATGACAGGCCTTGTCAGCTTGATTAGCTTTGTGGTTTCTCCATTAAAATTACCCATTATATTCATGTAATTCTGAGGCTTTTAAAAAATCTCCACATTTATAAAATGATTAGCCCAATGTCATACCTGTCAGGGATTTACTACAGGACCGTAATTACAGAAATAGTTGCTGCTCCTTGGATCTGCACCACGTTGGCATTTTATTGCTTAATCATAAATATTTAAGCTGAGAGAATGTGAGTGATCGTTTATCCATTCATGAAATATTAACTACCTTAAACCATCTACACTGTAAATATTGGGGGGAGGGGGGGAGCATGTAGAGACTTAAGATAAGCTAGATTTCCTTGTTCTTAAATCCACAGCATCATCACTCCTTGCTTAGCACAGGGACTAGGCTCCTTGTTGCCAACTGTTGCTATAAATCTGTTTTAGTGTCACCGTTTAAGCAATTAGAATGCATACTTCAAAAGTTTAAGGTGATCTATGCACCTATTGACAAAAGACACTCTGACCAATATTTTCAAGGACAGCTTTCTGTCATGGAGGTTCCTCCATGAATACGTTACAATCTGATGTTTTGTCTGTTTTCAGTTTTTCTTTTAATGTGAGCATGTTGCACTAGCACTTTGAGACAGAGAATAAGGATTGAGGTTCTCAACACAGGAGCCCGAACTTGACATCATTATAAGGCAAATTGCTTTTAACAGCCCATCATACCTTGCAGCCGAGTTTTGGAGAGAGTCCCCAGTGATTTTCTTCACAGAGTTCACATTTTGGTCCCCGAGTATGAGGTGGACAAATGCATTGGCCAGAATCAGCATTACAGTTGTTCTGAGTATGGGCACAGTCACAGGCTGCAAGAGAAACAGCACCTAGTGATTAATTTTATCCTTGAAAAAAGTAAATTTGGAGGAAAAGATTCTATTATATAAAGGACAGAAAACTCATCAGGATGTATGATGGTGATTTCAAGCAGATGAAAGGATTAATCTCAGGAATTGGTACTTTTCAAGAATCGCTTAGTGAATTGTTCTGAAGAAGAAAGGCTGAGGAGAGTTGGGGGTGTTCAGCCTGGAGAAGAGAAGGCTCCAGGGAGACCTTCTGGTGGCCTTTCAGCACTTCAAGGGGCCTGTCAGAAAGATGGGGACAGACTTTTGAGCAGGGCCTGTTGGGACACAACAAGGCGAGATGGGTTTAAACTAGAAGAGGGAGGGAGATTTAGACTGGAGAGAAGGAAGACATTTTTGACCCTGAGGGTGGTGAGAGCCTGTCCCAGGTTGCCCAGAGAGGTGGTGGCTGCCCCATCCCTGGCACCATTGCAGGTGAGGTTGGCTGGGGCTCTGAGCACCCTGCTCTAGTTGCAGATGGCCCTGCTCCCTGCAGGGGGGTTGGATCAGATGAGTTTGAAAAGCCCCTTCCAACCCAAAGCACTCTACGATTCTACGTATAATATGGATTGACAACTACTTTTATAATAACTAGCTACTTCAGGAAGCAATAGTCTATTTGAAGATATGCAATATTATTCTTGCTAAAAAGCAGAAGTTCAGAAAAGTGGTTTTCTTAATTGTTTTAAGAACATTTACAAAACTGTTGAGACTGAAATGGTTAAAGGAACCTAAGGGATCTTTAAGTCTTAGTAAAGACACAGTATATATGTTCAAAACAATCCTATCACAATCTCACTGCAGAATTTATATTACTGTTTGAGGCATGAAAAAAGTGTTTCTGTCAAGTTGGAGAAAAGCTCAGCATTCCTTTGGCTATACTGGTGTTGAAAATGGCGTTTATTAGCATAACAAATTAGGTTTTTTGATGGTACATTCTGTCTGAATAACCACTTTCCTCTGTAAGATGACTAAATGGTCATGATAATGTTAGTTAGATGGTTGGACTTGATCTTGGAGATCTTTTCTAACCTTAATGATTCAGTGAAAAGTTGTACACATGTATTGATAAGAAAATTAAGTCAATGGCTCTTATAAAAATTAAATTATAAAAATAAAATCATAAAAATCAATATAAACCTTTTTTTTTAATATAAAAGCAAGGTAAAAAAATCTTTAAAAATAGTAGCACTTAAGCAATTGCAGAAAAAAAGAAGTTTCTATTCTCTCTGAAGGACTGAAGGGTTGTTAAAAAAAAAAATGACAAAGGAGCTGTTGAGGGTGTAATAGTTCTCTCTTGTTACCTTTTATGAGTTATTTCAATCACCACCTTTTACAAGGAAAAAACACAATAAGCAATCAAAGACATGTCTTCTTCCCTAGCTTAAATGAGAATACTAGAAGAGAGACCATTCTACAGATACTTTTTGTACAGTCATCAAAAAACCTGACCTTTTACCTTAACACAAAATACATTGCTGAAAGAAATTCCACACAAACCCTGACAGGGCCATGGATTAGAGCTTACGTGTGCAGCCACCATCCTGGAAACCATGAAAGCCGTGAGCACAACGATCACACTTCTCTCCAGCCACTCCTGGTAGACAGTGACACTGGCCCTGGTGGTTGCAATCCCCAGAGACTGAGCCAAACTGGCTGCAGTTGCAGGGAATGCAGCCGAGCCCAGTCAGCAGCCCATAATAACCGCTCTGTTGGACAGGAAGCAAACATATTTGAGATGTATTTCACAAATTCTTTGAAAACATTATAACATAGGCTCTTGTTTTCTCTTGTTCACTTTCCCTGCTGACCTGCATGAATACTGCCTATGCATTTGTGGCTGAACTCAATGACCTGGGATGTCTTCTCCAACCTAAAGGATTCTAGGAATATTGGTCAGCACTGTGACACTGCTGTGGGAGCACTCAAAGAATGGGTGTTGGAAGGGCCCTCAGGAAACAATCTGGTGCCACCCCCCTGCTCCATCCAGCAGGATCACCCAGAGCAGGGGGCCCAGCATCGCAGTGTCCAGCCGTGTTTGGAATCTCTCCAGACAAGGAGACTCCACAGCCTCTCTGGGCAGCCTGGCACAGCCTCTGACACCCTCACGCCAAAGAACTTTTTCCTCCTGTTCAGATGGAACCTCCTCAGTTCCAGTTTGTTCCTGTTGTCCCTTGTCCTCTTGTTGGGCACCTCTGACAAGAGTCTGGCCCCATCATTTTGACCCCCATCATTCTCTTGACTCCCTGGATTTGTCTCTTCCCAGCTATATGCAAATATACATTGGGGTGAAAAAGTGAACACTGAGACGCTCTTGTAGTCCTTATGTTTTAAAGCCTGAGGTTATTTTAATTCTAAGATTTCCAGGCACAGGTTTCTGTGAACACGTATGAAAGACCAGAACAGAACAGGTCAACGACCTGCAGGACACATGGATTGACAGGCATTCAGCTGGGCTGGCACAAGGGCACTAACTGGGCACAACTTTCCTGCTCTGGTCCCAGAGGCCGTTCTACGCTCAGCAAAGGCTGGAATCTGGTGTTTTGTATCACCAGTGACTATCTGTTCTTATATCAAGCCTGTCTTCTAGACAAATCCCTTCTGGTGTTCAGTCACGATGTATTTGTTATTGCCAGCCATATTCTTTTGGAGGTTCCCACTCAAGACTTCACGTTGCAGAATCACAGCACCAAGATCCCTTCAAGTCTATCGGTTTGGGTTTTGGGCAAGCCAACATGACTGCACGCTGTCAGTGAGTCACAGAATCATTTTGGTTGGAGAAGACCTTTAAGATCATCGAATCCAACCATTAACCCAGCACTGCCAGGGCACCACTAACTCGTGTCCCTCAGCACCACATCTCCATGGCTTGGAAACCCCTCCAGGGATCATGGGGACTCCACCACTGCCATGGGCAGCCTGGGACAGTCCTTGTAGAGAAGAAATTGTCCCTCATATCCAACCAAAACCTAAGTGAACACAGCACTAGCCCCAAACAGAAGGTTGCCGAGTCAGCTACAGAGCTTTACCTCTACAAAGAGCCCAGGCAGAGCAACCTCAACTGCAAAAGCCTGTGCAGACAAACCTTTAGTCTCTGCTGCAGGATCAGGCTCCCTCCCCCCGAATGTATTTGCTGCTGGTGTCTAATGAAGATCTATGGATAAACAGGAGGACCAAGACACAAGAAAACGCAGATGTTAGGAAGCAGTAAATATTTGCTTACCAAGCACTGATCACACTTTTCTCCAATCACATTTGATTTGCAGGCACAGAAGCCTGTCTCATGATGACAAGTACTCGAAAGGGATCCATTCACATGGCAGGCACAGGCTTGTGTTTAGAGAAAAAGAAATCAAATTTTAAAAACTGCCAACAATCTAATTAATGTTTATCTATACGTATTCATTATTATACATAACTCCAAATATGGTATATAATATTTTATATCCCACTAATATTAAGATACTAGAGTAATACCTATACTACACATTTGAGCTACGATTTAAAAAAACAGAACTCAGCAAATAGGTATGTTTGAGAGGTTCGTTTCTTCCAGACCTATGTTTAATGTTCAGAAGCACGAAATGTCCCCAGCAAGGTCACTGGACGGGCAGTGTGAAGCAAGCCAGGAAGTTTCAGGAATCTGAAGTGACAGACCCTAGCATGCTACATTCCCTTCCCAACCTCAGTTTTCAACCAGCACCTGATAACTCGCAACTCAAAGCTTAACTCTTCCAGCAGAAGTGCATAATCCCTCCCATCCACTCAGTTCTTGACATTTTGTGTTCTTCAGATTTTGAGAGCAATAAAAAGAGCTTACCATGACAGCTTTTCTCAGTCACTGCATCCCCATAATACCCATCAGCACACTTTTCACACTGGGAGCCTGCTGTGTTCCCCAGGCATTTCAGGCATTGTCCTGTGAAGGTATCACAGTAGCCATCTTCTTCAGGGTTTACATTTCCATTGCATTCACAAGGAGCACACAATTGTCCAGGCACGAGGGGATTTCCATAGTAACCATTAGCACACCTGCAATGGAGAATAAAAACCTTTATCAGCTGAACTGCAGTCATGTCAGAGACTCATCCCACCCAAGGGAGTATTTCCTATTAAACTTTTTATCTAAGAGTGTCTGTATTATAAGCAAAGATAAAATGTGAAGGAAAATTTCATTAGGAACATTCTATACACGTGTTATGAATAATTCAAGGCAGATCATGGAATCATAGCATGGTTTGGGTTGGACAGGACATTTAAAGGTCACCTGGTCCAACCACCCTGCAGGAAGCAGGGCCATCTGCAACTAGAGCAGGTTGCTCAGAGCCCTGGCCAACCTTATCTGGAATGGTGCCAGGGATGGGGCAGCGACCACCTCGCTGGGCAGCCTGGGACAGGCTCTCACCCCCTCAGCATCAAATATTTCTTCCTTCTCTCCAGTCTAAATCTCCCTTTTTGAGTTTGAAACTGTCACCCCTTGTTGTGTCCCAACAGGCCCTGCTCAAAAGATTCTTCCCATCTTTCTGACAGGCCCCTTGAAATCCTGAAAGGCCACCAGAAGGTCTCCCTGGAGCCTTCTCCTCTCCAGGCTGAAAAACCCCAACTCTCTCAGTGTTTATTCATAGGTAGAATGAACAGTTATCAACAGCAATGATACAGGTATTTTACCCTAAGCTAGCATACATACCTTTCACACTGGGAACCAGTATAGCCTGGAAGACATTTGTCACAGACAATTCCACCTTCTTCAGTCAGCTGGCAAGTAGGACTGAAACTTCAGCAATACTTGTGTTAGTCACTTTCAATACACAGAATCACAAGACTTCTATAACTTTCAGTATCACCAGATCCCAGCATGGTGGGGGTTGGAAGGGACCTCTGAAGATGATCTGGTGCCACCCCACTGCTCCATCCAGCAGGGTCACCCAGAGCAGGGGGCCCAGCATCCCAGTGTCCAGGTGGGTTTGGAATCTCTCCAGACAAGGAGACTCCACAACCTCTCTGGGCAGCCTGGGCCAGGCTCTGACATCCTCACAACAAAGAACTTTCTCCTCCTGCATTCCAGTTTGTGTCTGTTGCCCCTTCTCCTGTCACTGGGCACCACTGACAAGAGTCTGGCCACATCCTCTTGCCCGTGGGACCTTTTAGCTCTTGCTCAGCATTGCTCAGCTCCCCTCTCAGGCTGCTCTTCTCCAGCTGAACAGGGCTCTCAGCCTTTTCCCAGCACAGAGATGCTGCAGTTCCCTCAGCAGCTTCATAGCCCTATCCACCCTTCAAGTCCATGCACCTACCTACATAACCATATCATTGCAATTTTTTTTCCCTAGACTGACAGAAATGCTTAAACACTACAATATGTCAAAATAAAGTATCATTTTCAATACCTCTTCTTGAGGTTTGTTTTTAGTTTTTTTCCTTTCTTTCAAAGGAAGATTTTAAAGCTTCCTAAAAACCTGGCCCTCTTTCTATCAAATCTGTCCAATTTCTGTATCGAGCTCCTCTTTTTCACACGCAACACTTCTGTCCTCCTGCTGCTTTCTGAAACAAAATGTGATCTTGCTGACAAGTTCAAGGATAGGTTGAAGTGTTGCTTTCAACCTTCACACACATATTGCACTTCACTCAGACTATCTTAGCTTAGTCTATACATTTATGTACATGGAGAAACAATATTTCTATGAGATCTAGTCAAAGAAAGGGTGAGAACATATTTCTGTCTCCTTCAGATTTCATGACATTTTTTTCTTTATCTCACTTTCTGACTTTGCTGAAGATGCAAAAGAAAACACGACGTAAGCAGCTTACTTGTTTGCAGCAGAGCTCAGAGGACACGAGCAGGGCTGGCAGTCTTCAGAAGTTCCTTGGGATGGGTTTCCATAGAAGCCAGGCAAACACTGATCACAGAAAGGCCCTGTCGTGTTGTGTTGACAAGCCTGTGAGTTAATGGAAAAAAAAAAATCATAATTTAAAAAATCTTTTCATATTTACCCTTGATGGTTTTTGAGGGATCCATGCAGGAGTCACTGAAGGAAGCAGACACGAAGAACAGAGTAGAAAAAATAAGGGGGGGGGGGGGGGGGGGGTGTTCCAAGTTGTAACAACAAATCCTAATTGGTTTTTTCCCTACATATTAGTATATCTTTTACACCAGCAAACCAGTCATGTGATTTATACACAAACATATTTCACATATTGCCTACATTTGCCATAACAAACTTCTTATATATTTCTTATTGGTATTTAGTGATTTTACTTCTGTAACCTTTAATTTCAGAAAAGATCCAGGGTCTCAATTCTCTATTCAAATGCAGCATGTAATTTCCACTGATGTCAGTCATAGAAGAGGCACACATATCAGAAACCCAAAACACCGCTTCATTTTGTTCCCTTCAGGAAAAATTTTATCGTGACTTGCCAGAAAGCAAAGATTTTCACCAGCCAGCACACAGTGACATTTTGATTTTAATTCTGCTTATTCCCCACTTGAAATGATAAATGAGAACAAATCCTTTACCGGAGAACACTTCAGTGGAACCCCTTGAATATAATCTGAGGTAAACAATGAGAAGCAAGAAAAATAAACACTTGAAAGCCATAGCCTGAAACATATGTGCACTGCAAACTTGTCTCCCCTAGCCAAAGTGCTTTCCTAATTCCTAAAGAGATGCTGAAAACTCAAAGCCTTTGAAGGGTGACTTACAAAGCAAACACCATGAATGTCACACTCGGTGGCATGCCCGTTGCATTTGCAGGGTTGACAAATACCTCCAAAGAGTATTCCATCCACACGGTAGTAGCCAGGGAGACAGGACTGAAAAGAAACAAGGAGGGGAGAGAGGGGGAAGCAGTAGCATTATGTGGGCTAAAAGTTCACATTACAGCATCTTCAAAGAGCCCACTTCTGACCACCCACCACCTGACTCATTCACACTGTGGTAAGTGAACGCTCTTTCGACTCCACTGATGTCACTGCAGCTCTTTTCTGGTGGTTGTTTCACTTGCACTGGATATAGGGGATAAGAATTAACTCTGTAAAAATTCAATTTGGACATTTTGTCCCCTGGAGGCATGTAAGTTAAGTTTGATGCAGTTGAGTATACAAAGTTCTTTATTATGGGACAATAAAAAACAGATGTTCTACCTCCTCTGCAGAACCATTAATGATGCTATGGCACACAGCTTCATATGTAAATTATTTGTCACAGTAATTCCTGCTATTCTGCAGATGGTGCTCTGACTCCCTGAACGTCTATTTACAGATTTAGAAGATACCATCTTGAGCAACACATTGGACCCTTGTGGGACCTTCCAAAGGCAAGAATTCCTCCCTGCTAAGAGTTCTTAGCACCTCTACCAACCTAACGATGGAAAACAGAAATAAACTGTATGCAGTTCAGATAAAGGAAAAGGGCTATTAATGAGCCAGGTGAGCTTCAAACAGCTTCACAGAGCTTTTGCTGATGTTCTGAGGTGTACCATCATCTTTTCATGCCACCAAGTAGCATTCAAGTTTAAAATGCCATTTAGGGAATCTGAACAAAGATATCTACAGTCTTGTGTGCAGTAGAGCAGACAATATTTCACCACAAAACATACACATTCATGGCAGTATAATTAAAGGCAGTCTGGCATTAAAACATAGAGCCTTTCAGAGAGGAGATAATTCTGCATACATAAAACACTTAAGAGGTTACCTCACAGGAAATCCCTGTGTAACCTTGAGGACATTCACAGAATTCCACATCTGATGCTGAAGAAAGATCTATAACATTCGCACTTGCAGTATCCAGGGTCACGGAGTCCAGCCTAGGATCAAGCATGAAAACAATCACATCCTTTTGTTTCCCCACTCCCCCTCTATCATGGCATTAGAGGGACATCAGTGGGGCAGCCTTCCATTGCTGTGCTGAAATAAGGTGACTTTACAGCAGCCTGTCTAAAGCACATCACAGGACAAACAGTTCATTGGTGCTGCACACAACAGAGCAAATCAAAAAACCTCTTACTCCAAATAATGAAGAATCTTCTCAGACACAGGTAAAGTGATTTCAATAAATCTTGACAAGCATTCCAGACAGATGAACACACTACCCCTAATTGGACAAATCTCACCAACTTCTCAAGGGCACAAAAGGGGACAAAGCAATGTTATCGACATGGAATCATAGAATTGTTTGCGTTGGAAGAAACTTTTAAAGTCATCGAGTCCAACAGTTAACCCAGCACTGCCAGGGCACCACTAACCCATGTCCCTCAGCACCACATCTCCACATGGGGCTTTGAAACCCCTCCAGGGATCATGGGGACTCCACCTGGGTAGCCTGGGACAGCCCTTGCAGTGTAGAAATTGTTCCTCAGCTCCAACCTAAACCTCCGCTGGTGCAACCTCAGGCTGGTTCTTCTTGTTCTGTCACTTGCTCCTGGGCAGAGGAGACCGACCCCACCGGGCTCCAACCTCCTGTCAAGGAGCTGTGGAGAGCCAGAAGGTCTCCCCTGAGCCTCCTTTGCTCCAGGCTGAACAAACCCAGGTCCCTCAGCTGCTCCTCACCACACCTGTGCTCTAGACCCTTCCCCAGCTCCATTGCCCTTCTCTGGCCATGGTCCAGCCCCTCAATGTCCTTCTGGGAGTTCAGTACTAATGAATTAGGGAATGGGAAAGAAATACTATTGGTGAGGTGAAGGGAATTAAGTAAATAAATATATGATGAAGAACTGGAAATGATTCCATTGAGAGCAACAGGTCTTAGAGAACAGGTAAAGCAGAGATCTGTAAAGTCTGATGCAGTTACTGCTAATGCCGACTTGAGACTATGGAATCACCAGTTAATCCATTCCAGGCCAATTTTCCCATTGCTTATCTCCCTTAGAGACAAGTGTTGGTAACATCTACAAAGAGATATTAGAAGAAAGTACAGTCAATATCTTTACTGGCAGGGTTTCAATAGTCAGCAATGGATGAAGTTGCCACATACCAAAATCAGCACACTGTTGAGAGTTTCGGAGGCACTGTCCTCATAACAAAGCACCCATTGTAAGGAGGCTTTTCTGCAGCATTCCCTTAAAGCAGAAAATGTTTCTGCTATCAGATATCTTTAAAACAGATAAATGCCCTTTTCCACACAGTCCACATAAATATCTTTTGGGGACAAGAGTGGTCTTGAGAAAATTCAACTCAAAACCGGTTTGTTGCTAGAAATTATTCACATAAAACTGTAGGGATACTCATGCCATGAATAGTGTCTCATAGGCACAGAAAAAAAATAAAATAATAAAAGTATACAGATGAACTTGAATATTTTCTCTCCCTCACCTGTAGACAGATCTTTTGGCAATGTTGTAGGTGGCCCTGATCAGAAGATGGGTCATGTTTACCAGAACAGTCATCAACCGTTCCCGGTCTATAGCTTTTTTTGTATTGAAGTCTATGAAATTCTCCGACACAAATCTCACTGTGTTAGAGTATTCCTCGTAGGGCTGTAATGACAAACCTGCTTCTCGTGTACTCAAAGTCTGCCCATTACCCTGAAATTGAAAGAGAAAAAGATTTTCCATATTTGCATGCAACTCTCAATAAGCAATTACAGTTAGTGTCAGATATACATCTAAATAACACAGAAAAGAGACAAAAATACCCTAGTGTTCTTGCACTAAATAAAAAGTCTGCATCTTCCATGGCTTCAGGGTGAAGGACTACAATCCCTTTCTCTTTTAGCTCAGAGACTCCAGAAGTACTTCTAATTCTTTTGGGAAAAGAATTTCATTAAATTGCAGAAATCAAACTCCTCTACAAAATGAAATCTCTTTTCTCCTTAGTTCTATTATGCATTTATGAAATAATGCTTTTTTTTGGAGGTGTTTAGCTTCAATATCGAGCCTTACTTTTCAACTGCAACCTAAATCCAGAAAAGCAGTCAGCCAGAACACTCATCTGCTTCATAAACAAAAGTCCTTCCAGCTTAATATCGTTTCCTTTGCAAGCAGAGCTTTGCAGATCTGGTGATGAACACCTCACATATTTACACATGGAATAAAATTTAGGTGTTCATCATCACAAGAGGAAATGGCTTGAAGGTGAACCAGGGGAGGTTCAGGCTGGATATCAGGAAACATTTCTTTCCAGAAAGGGTTGTCAGGCATTGGAAGGGCCTGCCCAGGGAGGTGGTGGAGTCACCATCCCTGGAGGCATTTAAGAGCAGGGTAGATGTTGTGCTTAGGAACATGGTTTAGTGGTTTTGATAGGGCTGGGAGTAACGTTGGACTTGATGATCTTGAAGGTCTCTTCCAGCCAAAACTATTCTATGATTCTATGATTTAAAACTGGTGTTCTAAACATGCAATTTCAGACAAATGGATCAGAAAGAGTCAAAGAAAGGAGTAGTAACAACATCTTGGAGGTGACTTTTAAGAAGGGACTTAAAATTGACAAAACCCCTACTATAGAAATACTCATTTATTTTCTTTTTTTTTTTTTTCTAAGCCCTGCATAAATTCCTAATAATATCTCAATAGTAAGAAGCTGGAAAAAAGAGAAATCCACCTGAATGATGACATCCACACTAGATACTATATCACTGTCCACACTCTCCATCGGAATGTCGTAGGATACCGTGTATTTCAAGTCTCCACCAAAAGCCGTGAGCTGAAATAAGAACAAAGAAAGTCTTAAGAACACAAGAACCTTCAACGAACACAAAGAAGTGACACAAGACAGGATAATGCCCAAATGACAGGAGTGCAGGGCTTACAATTGCCACTTTCCAGGGAAAATTGAAGATGCCACGTGTATCAGCACAGGGGCAAGCACTGGCTTGTTGTTGTAAAGCTGAAGGTTCTGCAGATAATTCAGGTAAGTGCCATCATTCAGTGAAACACCTACAGGACTTTCAAACAAACCTCAATAATTCTGTGATTCTGCTACAAAAAATGGCAGACCCCCAAGGCTTAGGTAGTTACCAGGGCAGTAATTAAAGCCTAGCTGGCTGGAAACTAATCAATGTGAAATGGGAGATGGCAAGGGGCAGGTAAGAGGATGGGGCCAAATTCTTGTCAGTGGTGCCCCGCAACAGAACAAGAGGAAATGGGCACAAATTGGAACCCAGGAGGTTCTGCCTGAACAGGAGGAGAAACTTTTTTGGTGTGAGGGTGTCAGAGGCTGTGCTAGGCTGCCCAGGGAGGTTATGGAGTCTCCTTGTCTGGAGAGATTCCCAACCCCCCTGGACACTGCGATGCTGGGCCCCCTGCTCTGTATGACCCTGCTGGATGGAGCAGTGGGGTGGCACCAGATCAGCTCCAGAGGGCCCTTCCAACACTCACCATGCTGTGATTCTGTAAAAGGAGTTTAATGGGTTTGCCTATTGTACCAGACAAGGTGTGAAAGGTCTAAGCCTGGGGAATGTCAGCATGTAAGTAACAGTGAAGAGAAAAAACAAGAGAAATTATAGTGTGTCAAGGATAAGCAGAAAAGAAAGTGGGAAGATAAATGAGCTCAAAGAGCAAGAAGATGATACTGGGAAACATCCAGCCAGGAACACTATGATTTGAAGAGCAGAGATAGATTGAGAAGTCTGGCAATACTGGGGTTTACACGTCACTTTTGATTGCAGAAGCTGTATCTTTGGAGCACTATGCTATGATTAAAACAGAGATGAAGGAGTTTTCACTCTAGCTGAGAACTTACTTTATTTCCTAGATATGTCTCGGGCGCTGCCCAGTAGTAAGTATGCTTCAGCACTTTCACAGCCTCAGTGTTGTTAATACTGATCTGACGGGGCCCATCAAACTGGCTTCGCTGAGGTCGCACACTTCTTGCATGATACAGGTCAGTAACAAGCCACCCAGTCATGTCTGATACCTTCAGGAATGAAGAATGATATTAATAGAGCCAGGCTTTGTGCCACTGAGAAAGTAGTTACTTAACTTAACCCCTCCCTAAATGTTCACCCGGAGTGATGGTTCTGCAACACTCATCTGCAACACTTTCATTAGCCCAGGAAAGATGAGAGAACTTTCTTCTTCTCACTGAAAGAGTTTTATACAAACGTCTTCCAGGCAATCTGATGGTTTTCTTTCTTTTGACTGGCACAACAAAACAGGGGACCAATGTATGACTAGCTCCACAAAGATACAGAAAGAATCTGGTGGAAAAATACTGTCTTCAAAGCCCCCTAGCTCAAGAAATGTGGTATTTATAATCACTGTTTCCTACAGGTACTGGCACTATTGCCAGAGATCACTCTAGCCTTGACCAAGAGGCAGGAGAGTGAGGAAAAAGGTTTGGATTCATCTATTCAACAAACAAAGACATTTAACAGCACAAGGTCAGAAAAAAGCGCAGTTTTTCCAGTGCATTACACAACCTCCACTACAAACCAGTGGGGCCAAAGCCTGCACTGGGATGACACACTGACTGCCTCAGAGCTGCCGAATGACACTGAAAAAATCCATTCCTCTGCAAGGAGACACATGCCAGA
This sequence comes from Todiramphus chloris collaris, assembly GCA_025345505.1. Classification (NCBI taxonomy): domain Eukaryota; kingdom Metazoa; phylum Chordata; class Aves; order Coraciiformes; family Alcedinidae; genus Todiramphus; species Todiramphus chloris. The sequence continues at coordinate 7,500,971 of JANVCC010000047.1, read as the reverse complement.
ATTTGGAGTTAACTTGGCCACATGTCAAATCAAAATACAGTAGATTCTGTAGCTGCCCGAGGGGAAGAATATTTGGTCATGGACATAACAGATAAATACCTGAGTGATGGGCCACGTGAGGCTGTCACAGACATCAGAAACCCCAAAGCAGAAACACTCTGTGCAGCCCTGAGGATTTCTTTGTTGTAAATTGTAGAATCCTGGTTTACAGAGATCACAGTTCTTGCCTTCTACGTGTTCCTGTCAATGGCATATCACATTTGTTTCGCATCAGCGATAGGATGGTAACAAATGCGGTGGATTAGCTGGGATTTAGGCACAACAGCTTTCAGAAGGTTGTAAAAGAAAACAGATTCCAGCGCAACAGGATTATTGAATAAGACTCAGAGTTTAAAACTAAAACACATTGAAAATAAAAAAAACCAAAAGATTCAACAGAATTTGCCAGCTCATCAGAATATAAACATGCCCTGGCAAGGGCTCTACTGCAGTGAAATTTCGGCACATGGACATGGTTTGAAAAGCTTCTACCAGCTGCTTCTCTTGCACCTTGAATTTGTAGATTGCTGTGGAGAGAAGTTCCCATGTTTACTGAACCCTAATGGTCTACAGAGAGCATAGATCACCTTTAAGGCCAGGCTCCTGGAGCTACCACAGCCAGCTTCAAGATAGCAGCTCCTCAACCATCTATCTATACATACACTGTGACCAGCAACATCGCTGCCACCTCCTCCTGGAGGAATACCACACACACTTGAGCTGGCTGGCAGCTTTTTCACCTAATATGCTCTGGCTAAGGTCCAGAACCTCCTAATCCAAAAGTAGAGGTGCTCCACACCTTTAGCTCCTTTCACTGACTTGCTGCTTCTTTGCCATGCAAACTGGGTAGTTCAGAGAGCACTGATATGTACCTCTCAATGTAGAATTTACCAGGAGGGAGAAAAAAATTATGTAGAAAACAGTGCATCTGATATTTTCTTGTAAAATTTGTTTAAACAATATGTAGTTACTTACTCAAAAAGTTAAGACAATTGCTGCTGAAAAGCAAACCAGTAAAGAGGATATTTGGTAAATCATACAACTGTTTTGGTTGGAAAAGAACTTTAAGATCATTGACTCCAACCATTGCCCCAGCACTGCCAGGGCACCACTAACCCATGTCCCTCAGCACCACATCTCCACATGGGGCTTTGAAACCCCTCCAGGGATCATGGGGACTCCACCACTGCCCTGGGCAGCCCTCCCCCTTTTGGGAAAGAAACTGTAGAACGGTTTGGGTTGGAAGGAACCTTAAAGATCACCCATTTACAAACCCTCTGCCACAGGCAGGAACACCTCCCACCAGACCAGGTTGCTCAAAGCCCCATCCAACCTGGTTAGTGATGGAGCACCCACAGCTTCCTGGGGCAACCTGTGCCAGTGTCTCAGCACCCTCAGGGAGAAGCAATTTTTCCTACTGTCTCCTTCCTTCCTGTCACATCTATAGGTGGGCTGTTGGATGGTGACTCTCTCAGTGATCTGGCCTAAAAATTCTGTATACCAGACTCATGTCCATGACAGCACTGAAGGGGGACAGTTTCTCATTCAATTTATACCAAAATTTTCACTGTTTTCAGGCAAAATGTTTGTATCTCCTTTTTCATATTTAAATTGGCCACTGGAGCAATTTCTTTCTTCCAGACTCTGGTTTGGTATTTGTTATTATGCAAAACGACTAAGCATCTTCAGAAAAACTGTCAAACAAACCACGGGGTTTTTTGGCTCCTGTTCACTGCCATACTTGGCAAGGAACACATTGACTACTAGCTAACATTTGGCTCACAAAATTAAGCATAACTTTACATATTGACACACAGCTGTGTAATAAAAGTCAGGAGAATCTACAGCTGCAAGATATTTCAAGGGGTTTGGATACTTACCAAAAAAAAAAGAAAGGTTGCAAGGCAGCTCTCTGTTTTTTTTTTTTAAACATATTTGTATGGTTTATGTTTTGTAACTGAGTAATTAAGTCATATTTCACACGTACATCTAATGCAATTGTTCCAATAGCTCTCTCCAAATATATGCTGTTTCTTCACACAGAGCAGATGTTACAAACATCCTTTCTTGACAAGAAATCAGTGACTTGGAAGAGAAACACCAGGTCATCACCAAAACCAAACCCAGCAGGGCACACCATTCTCTCTCTGCCTTTCTCCCTCTCACACTCACATGGGCATTTATTTGATTTTAATTGTCAGTCTGCCTCATTGTCATAGAAAACAGTGTATAGGTACATATGGAACTATTAAACATGAATTATCACGTTTTTCACTACAGAGAATAGTTCTAAGTTGTCAGGCTGTCAGTTAGACCAGCTTACTCCCAGGAAAAGAAGTGATCTCTCCAGTCAAGGAAGTATTTCCCTATTAAAAAGTCACTGAACTAGTTAAGAAGTTTACAAATCAATGCACAGATTAGATTTAACATGAAATAAAACCTAAAATCTTAAAAACATAAAAAAAAGAAATAAAAAAAGACAGTTTAATACTCACTTTGCAAAGACATGGTTCTGTGCATGGATCTTCATTAATGCTCCCACTCAGGCTGCAGTTACAGTGCTGGCAGTTTGGGTAGCCCCGATACCCAAATGCACAGTGATCACACTTTTCTCCCGCGTAACCTTCTCTGCAGTGACACTGACCTGGCCAAGCCCCTTCAAAAGTAAAAACAGAGAAACAAATAAATAAAAGTAGGCAGTAGGCCTGGATTCAAGAAGTCTTGGAACGTGCAAGTAATTTAGTATTCCTTTTTCCTTATAGACCATGTTATATTCCACACGGGTACTTGGCATAATGCCAGTCTCACCATCTATTTTTCACATTTTGTGTACCAGATGCACAGAAGCTGCAACAGCAGCTGTGAGAGCTATAACAGCATTCACAGAATCCTTCTGGGTGGCAGAGACCTTTCAGATCATCAAGTCCAACCATTAACCCAGCACTGCCAGGGCACCACTGACACGTGTCCCTCGGCACCACATCTCCACAGCTTGGAAACCCCTCCAGGGATCATGGGGGCTCCACCACTGCCCTGGGAAGCCTGGGACTGCCCTGGACAACCCTCAGGGGGAAGAAATTCTTTCTAATGTCCAACCTAAACCTCCCCTGCTGCAACCTCAGGGTGGTTCCTCTTGTCCTGTTGCTTGTTCCTTGGGAGAAGAGACCAAGCCCCCCTGGCTCCAAACTCCTCTCAGGGAGCTGTTGAGAGTCAGAAGGTTTCCCCTAAGCCTCCTTTTCTCCAGGCTGAACAAGCCCATGTCCCTCAGCTGCTCCTCACCACACTTGTGCTCCAGACCCTTCCCCAGCTCCGTTGCCCTTCTCTGGAGACACTCCAGACCTTCAGTATCCTTCTGGGAATGAGGGGCTCCAAACAACCCAGGGTTCAAGGTGCAGGCTCCCCAGTGCCCATTCTCTGGGTACAGTCCCTATTCAAGTCCTTCCCTACTCATAAACAGCAGTGTTTGATCTCAGCCCTTCACATTGTTTTACATTGTCAGAGCCTGTCACCCCCACAAAAGAATACAATTAGGGACCTGAGACACCTTGAAATCCTAGAAATACATTATTCACCTTTCCTCCCTAAATATTTGCCATTCTTATGAAGTGGTACGTAACAGGCATCCGTTTATAAGTAGATCACATTCCCTCCAAATTCAGTGTACATATATATATATATATATAAAAATTTGAAGTTCAGAAAACAGGTGTTTCCCAATCCCTTACCATGCTGCATGTCAGAATGGTGCTCATCTTTAATGCAGTCAGAGCTCATAGAGCCAAATGGGTCACAGCCACAGGGGTAACAGGGATGATCCTCATACGGAGAAACCTACAAAAGAAACATTCTCTGTCAAATACTCAAATTATTAACTGGGGAAAAAAAAAAGTTATATCCATTTCTTGTCTAGGAAGCTGGAATGTAACAACCTCTTCTGTAAGGCCAGGCTAGGAGAGTTGGGGGTGTTCAGCCTGGAGAAGAGAAGGCTCCAGGGAGACCTTCTGGTGGCCTTTCAGCACTTCAAGGGGCCTGTCAGAAAGATGGGGACAGACTTTTGAGCAGGGCCTGTTGGGACACAACAAGGGATGATGGCTTGAAACTAAAAGAGGGTCATTTAGACCGGAGAGAAGGAAGGCATTTTTTCCACTGAGGGTAGTGAGAGCCTGTCCCAGGTTGCCCAGAGAGGTGGTCGCTGCCCCATCTCTGGCACCATTGCAGGTGAGGTTGGCCGGAGCTCTGAGCAACCTGCTCTAGTTGCAGATGTCCCTGCTCCCTGAAAGGGAGTTGGACTAGATGAGCTTCAAAGGTCCCTTCCAACCCAAACCACTCTGATTCTATGAACTAGTACCAATAAAGACTGGAAAAGCTAATATGCAGCAAGGGAGCAGTTTCCTTTTAGCAAACAGAAGATATGGGGATTGCAGCCTAGAAACGAACCTTAAATGCAGGAACAAAATTTGGTCTTCAGTAGCACAAAGGTGCAGTAGCTGCTGATGTCTCAAAGGCAAAGACCAACACATTCAGCATGGACAGACAATTTTTTAATGTCACAGCAACTAGCCACTGTGATGGTTTGCCAAAGATTAAGGAAATCTTTAAGACAAGAACAGATGCTTTTTACAAAGATGCTCTGGTTCAAAGATTAAGGAAATGAAAGAAATCCTCGGATTTGTGTTCAATGGATTATCTATTCATGAAGATTCATTGTGACTTCACGATCCGTACATCTTTGAAACACAGCAATGCAATTCATATGGCAAGGATTTCATTTTCTTCCAAGGAAAAATCTTCCTTTCAGGTGCTTCAGACATACAGCAAATCACTTTGACCTCTAAGTACACCTTTATTGGCCATGAGGTGATTTAAGATTTTTCTTCAATGTTTCTCACAGCAAACGAATCAAAACCTCCAACTCCAGTTTACTTCTTTGGATGAGCTCTACCTTCTGCCTAATGATATTCCAACAGACTCATCCTTCCACCAGTTTATGCTGGATTTCTAAAGTATGGAGTTTCCAAAACATACATGAACCTGACAAAGCAACATTTGTGGAGTAGAAGTTTAGTTCAGTATGTCTCATTATGTGGAGACTTAAAACACTGAAGGAAGTTCCTAAGTTTAACTCTGTTGGTAACATCCAAACAAATGTCTTCTGTGGAGTTTAGGTCATTTATTGCCAAGTGTCACTCTTTGGACAAACTGGAAAGTGCACAGGTTCAGAAAGCACATGTGCTACAATAACCAAGAAGAATATATGTTGCAACATCTTATGAGACAAAGAGTCCGGTCTTAGAACCTTGCAATGGCCTTTTCTCACACTGGTTGAAATGAGCTGATACAGGATGGTAAACAATGTTTAGCCCTTCAGAAGACACTGAAACTTCAATAGTGACACTTTTTAGAGCTTTATCCACAGGAGAAACTAGTTTCCTATGAGGATATCTACATTTACACTTTAGGACTTCAAGTTCCATCTTTGCTTATTCTTTTCGTCTCCAACAGCTTGACCATCCCCCCTACACAACTGGAAAAGCATTTTGCTTTTCTCTGAAAGTTTTGGTAGTACGCCATCTATTAAAGAAGCCTCTATAGCTCCTAGCTATCCTGCAGCTCAAAAATAAACGTATTAATTACACCAGCTGAAATAAACATCAACATATCACGTTATACTTCACCAAAACACTAGAAAGGTATTTTCCAGTTCTTACTTTCTGTGGTCTGAAATATCCATCAGCACACATTTCACAGTTGATCCCAGTAGTATGTTGAGTGCAGTTCAAACAGACACCACCTCCTATGTACTGGCCATGGATATCCAAGCTCCTTTTCTGCTCTGCGATACTCTGATTGTAATAACAATCTTCTGCTTTGTTATGACAGTTGCACTCTGAGAAGGAATGGAAAATAAATATATTTATTTACACTTTATAAAACCTCCTATGACATTGACATTTGTCAAAGTGGGAAATATAAGTAGAAGGCCATATGAATTAATCTCAAAAGTGTGCTTTTTTCCCCTTTAACCATGCTGTATGCTTCAGCAGGCTTGATACACTATTTCTTAGCAAGTAAGCACAATTCAAAACCACTCCCAAAACTTAGTTTTCACAGTGATCTGTTGACCTAAGAATCCTGTCAGGATTGATGTCAGTAGTGATGGGTGCTGTCAGGAGTAACTGTTCTTTCATTTTCTGTCCTCTGCATTACAGAAAATCTTCCTAATTCTTCTCTTGTTATATTATAGACAAAAGACTGAGGAGTCAACAATGTGAGTACACAAGTATAGATTTGACTGGGTTGGAGGATACTTTGGTCCAAACAGTCATGAATACCTACTTTCCAAAGAGAGACATAGAAATGTAGAATCATTTTGTTGGAAGAGAGCTTTAAAGATCATCAGGTCCAACTGTTAACCCAGCACTGCCAGGGCACCACTAACCCATGTCCCTCAGCACCACATCTCCACAGCTTGGAAACCCCTCCAGGGATCATGGGGACTCCACCACTGCCCTGGGCAGCCTGGGACAGACCTGGAGGGTAAGATATTTCTTTAATATTTAACCTTAAACCTTCTCTGGTGCAACTTGAGGCTGGTTTCTCTTGTCCTATCATTTGCTGCTTAGGAGAAGAGACCAACACTCACATGGCTCCAATCTTCTGTCAGGGAGCTGTCAAGAGCCAGAAGGTCTCCCCTCAGCCTCCTTTGCTCCAGGCTGAATAACTCCAAGTCCCTCAGCTGCTCCTCACCACACTTGTGGTCTAGACCCTTCCCCAGCTTCATTGCCTTTCTTTAGGCACACAGTGTGTTTTGGACATTAAGACTCATTGAAAGACTTGAACTAAAAAGTTTCCTTTTCCATTTGAAACTATAATTTTTATTTAACAGATTCTTAATTTGTCTGCACCTTGTGCTCTGCATTAGTGATGTGAAGAGCAAAAATGCACCAACTAGCCCTAGCACCTCATTCTGCCACAGTGGGCGCAGCTTCAGTCAACCTATCAGACTATCTGAAATGTAATTAGATAAACAGAAGTTTCTTGCAAAGCATTTGTTATCAGAACAAAGTTGCTTATCTGAAAAAAACTGATGATCAACATAAGAAATTTGTATTTCAAGTAGCTAACAATATGACTGATGCAAATCTGCTAGTTTTTGCAGAAATATCCCAAGTCTTCTCCTTTGAAGAGGAGACTCTGAATGCTTTACTACATGACAACACCAGCAAAGGTGTCATACTGGACAGAATACTTAAAGCCATCTCAACAGCTATGATTAGACCTAGGTCCTCTACCTTCTGTCCCATGAAAACCATTAATAGTTTGTGAATTCTTGTGAACTAGTATAGACCTGTATGAAAACCAACCTCAAACAAGAAAATAAGAAGCCTTTATGAAACTAAAAAGCCTTTATGAAACTATCAAAAGCTCTGTGCACACTTACTCTCACATTTGTTCCCAGCAGAAATGGTTCCTGGTCGCCAGGGTTTCTGGTGGTAGCCTGGGCAGCATTTGTTACAGCTCTCTCCACACGTGTTGTGCTCACACTGGCACTGCAATTTCTAAGGAAAAAAAAAAAAAAAAAAAAAAAACAACCCCAAACAAATTCACTTCCTTGAAATATTTTTTTCGTGGATAACTTAATCATTGTTGCCAAAAGTCTGCCTAATATCAGAGTTACTCCAAATAAAATGTCAAGATGCACAAATACCCTACAATTAGCAGTAGATCTCCAGTGTTGCAAAAGGGACTATTTCTCGTTCTGCCCTTTGAATTGTTTAAATTTAACAGCAGAGAAGAATTTACTTCCAGAAAGTTATATGAACACAGACCCTGGTATGATTGCATAGAGAAAGAAGAAAATTTTAGCAAATAACATGTGCACCACATTGTAAGGTCCTATTTAACCTCCTCTTTCTGATTCTCCTTAGGCAGATGCTTTTGTTTTTTTCTTTTAATTGGGAAAGTTGTTTTGTGAAAATAAATTAATGTAATTAAAGAATACCTTTGTGATTTCATCCAGAGGGCAGCTTCGAGCATGGCCGTAGCAAATACACATACCACCAACAGAGATGTCCTTTATTGAATAGTAGTACTACAAAGAAAAAGTTCAAAGTCATTTGCATGTATTTACATCTTTCTTCCCTACTCTAGAAAATAAAACACCATCATTCTACTGTTCTGTAACATTAAAAATAAATACTTGAAAATAGAAGAAGCTTTGAATTTTTGCCATGTGGGGAAACCTGACATTTCATGATTTTATTTGTTTTCCCCATCACATCTTTCTTCACTGATAGAAAACTGACTTGACTTAATTATGCACAATTCCTCAGCTTGAGGAGGTACCACCAAATGCGACCTTGTAACAAACCAAAACAAAAAATAAATTAAAATATTCATTTTTTCACCCTATTAGAAGCCATGAAGCGCAACAAGTTGCTGTATTTTGATTTCAGCCTGGGGACTAAAAGCATGCTTTGCTAAAATGGGAATTCTGCCCTCCCTTAAAACCAGTTCCTGCACTCACTTCCTTCCAGACCAGCTCGTTTCTACTACTGTGTAGGCAATGTATTATTCTGTCCAAATTCTTATCTTAAAAATGGGTGAGACAGGAGAGTCCAATCGCTCAGTAGTGCCAGGTGATGAGAAAAAGCAAGATACATAAGGAAAGGATTTAATTTTCAAGGAAGAGGCAGGAAATGACCATCTGGGTTCAGTTACAGCTGCAGCAACAACACAGTTGGCCTTTTTGTATCCTGGGAAGCACATGGACTACAGGGAAATGAAAAAGAAACACTTCTTGAGGATGCTTCTAAGAGAAGAATTCAAGACTCTGAGACCTAACAACCTTACACAGTCATCTGGTTCAGGAAGAGGAGGTGACCCTGGGTGGCCACACATACTGACTCCTGGACTGTTATTTCTTTGAAGGTTCTTGGAGCTGGAGCAAACTGGCCTCTTTGATTTTCATGCTTCATTTTTTATGCTTTTAGATTTTTATTATTATTTGTTTTGATTGTTTTGCTTTGAACATTATGGGCCTGAATTGCAAAAAAAGATTCAGGGACTTATGATCTGTAGGGCATGAACTACTGAGGAGAGCTAGGCTGGGAAAAGCAGGACTTCACACCGCATTCCCTCCTTCGTCTCCTTTGTCTTGTTTTCTTAAGACTCACAGAGAGTGACTGGCAGCAGCTGGGTGCAGCTTGAAGCTGAAGGAGACACCAATGTTACTCAAATGCTACAGAGAGAAACAAAGGGAGAAATAAAGGTGCCGTTGAACATCAAGAAAACATCTGCATCAGTCCTTTTGCAAAACCATGTACAAGAAACTAAACACAACTGGTATCGACACAGGGGTGTAAAGCATTCGAAAGCAGTAAAAACACAATCCAGAAAGCTGTAAGTGATGATCTTGGTTGCACTTGGTTTCACAGTGAGACACAAAGTGAGATATGAAGATCTGGGAGCCCTCCTCGATAAAACTCACATCTTGTGCAGATGAAGATGTGAAGCTTTTCATGCAAAACTGCACTAAGCAGGGATCTGGACAGAGGGATCTGGCCAAGCTGGATCAATGGGCTGAGGTTCAAAAAGGCCAAGTGCTGGGTCCTGCATTTGGGTCACAACAAGCCCCTGCAAAGCCTTGGAGAAGAGCAGCTGGAAAGTGCCCAGATGAAAATGACCTGGAGGGACTGGTCAACAGCTAGCTGAAGATGAGCCAGCATGTGCCAGGGTGACCAAGAAGGCCTGGGCATCTTGGCTTGGATCAGCACCACTGTGGCCAGCAAGAGTAGAGCAGGGACTGTCCCTCTGTACTCAACACTGGGGAGGCCACCCCTCAAATCCTGAGTTTAGTTTTGGACCCCTCACTCCAAAAAGGAGATTGAGGGGCTGGAGCTTGTCCAGAGAAGGGCAACAGAACTGGGTGAGGGTCTAGAGCACAAGTGTGGTGAGGAGCAGCTGAGGGACCTGGGCTTGTTCAGCCTGGAGAAAAGGAGGCTCAGGGGAGACCTTCTGGCTCTCAACAACTCCCTGACAGGAGGTTGGAGCCAGGGGGGTGTTGATCTCTTCTCCTAAGCAGCAAATGATAGGACAAGAGAAACCAGCCTCAAGTTGCACCAGGGTAGGTTTTAGGTTGAATATTAAAGAAATATCCTCCCCTTGAGGGTTGTCCAGGCTGTCCCAGGCTGCCCAGGGCAGTGGTGGAGTCCCCATGACCCCTGGAGGGGTCTCCAAGCTGTGGAGATGTGGTGCTGAGGGACACGGGTTAGTGTCGCCCTGGCAGTGCTGGGTTAAGGGTTGGACTTGATCATCTTAAAGGTCTCTTCCAAACCAAACAATTCTATGATTCCTAGCTCTGGTAGATGGTTTGGTACTAAGCCCTAGAGAGCACAACTGTGTTACAACAGCAATGAGGATGCTTGTCCTCAACACCCTTGTTTCCCAGCTGTATGTCTGTATAATTTCCATGTCAGGCCTTTCTTTTTTGGAGTGTATTTCTTGATGTTACAACACATTCAAGGCAGCAGTGGGATGGACTTCAGTCAGGTTTGCTGGGTACTTGTCTTTAGAGTTCCTATCTCCATTCTGTTGCCAGCTGTCCAGACAGACCTCACAGAAGCAATGTCAACACACAAGAATTTTCTGTATCAGAGAAGCCAGAAATTCAAGAGTCCTGTTGCTGCACGAGGAGGAGGTGCCTGCAGATGTTCAAGGCAAAGAGAGACAAAAGGAAGGAGAAGAGGAAATGCTTCTCATCCTTCTGTCCTCATCAGAAAGCCTACCTTGAAAGAAAAACTTGAATCCAGTGATGTCCTCACTTACAGGTCTCAGGAAAATTAAGAGGGCCAAAAAGGCAAAATACAAAGCAGAAGTAGTTTCAAACAGTTAGTCACAGTAGGTACTGTTTAGTAGGGGCTCCAGTACTGAATTTTTGTGAGAGCTTGAAGAAGTCAGCTTATATGTTTAGTGCCTTAGTTTCTCCCATTTCAATATTAAATGTGTAGAGATCAGTTACTACTCTCAGAATTATGAATTTTTCATGCCATTATCAACTCACAGGCTTTAAAAGAAGGAGGGGGGGGGGGGGGAGGAAAACGAAACCCACCAAAATTCACAATGCCAAGGTTTTCAAATACTTATTTTTATGAAGCAGAGAACTGAATCCTGAAATCCTTGATGGACCAGAAAAGGTACTACTGCAGTTGCATCAAGAGGAACCTCAAGTGGCATTTCCCTCAGTCAAAATGTTGGTGTTATTTTAATGATAAAGCATTATTAATATTGTTCCTAGAATAAAGCATTTACATAAAGAACTAACACAAAGCAAGCAAAATAAAATTAAAAAAATCTCTAAAAAGCTTTTTAAGTTGTTTCTGACAAGGTGTTGTTAATAACATTACAGGCAAGAATCATTTAACACACACCAAAACAACTCTGTGCACAGCAAAGACCAAGTGCTGCCTCCTCATCAAATGAGGAAAGGTCCTCCCATAGACTCACATATTATTTATGAACAATCCTCTTACCCTCCTGGTGACAATGGGGTCCAGTTCTTTAGGATCATTATGGCTGAGAGTCATGAGGTCAGCATTAAGAGTTCTAATACGCTGCAGTCGTAGGCGAATGTATCGCGCAGAAGTAAACTCCAAGAGCTTTTGTGAGGGATCATCGGCGCTTGGCCTACCATTGATCAGTGATGTGTGAATCTAAACAGAGGGACCAGCTTAATCATAAATGTAATTATGAGTCACTGCCAACAACAAACATCTCAGCGTGAGAATTGAAAACGTAGAACTTAAGGTCATTTCCCAACAGCTCAGGATAGTGAGATGTTAGTTTACATCTGCTCTAGTTGCAGATGTCCCTGTTGACTGCAGGAGGGTTGGACTACACGACCATGAAAGGTCCCTTTCAACTAAAACCAGTCTGTGATTCTGTTAAACTACCTGGAATTCTTTTTTCTTCCCCATCCTCTACCTGCAGATAGAATTCCTGCTTCCTGCCTCATAGTTCTGAAACAACCACTCAGCTCATCAGTCTCACCTCCTGGACTTTTGTGGAGATAGCATGATGAGAGAAACATTACCACAAGCTAGTCAAACATATATTACAAGAAGCACTGTTTATACAGGGCCAACTTTAGGGTTTTCTGGTCAGTTGTGTGGAAAGACAGGTTAAGTTTCTTTGTCTGTTGCATCTGATCTGTGGGGCATATGCTGATATCACCACACTAATCATTGATTAAATTGATTTTAATTTAATTGATTAAAGTGAATGGGACTTGATGTTACTGAATTTTTTTTTTTTTTTTTTCTTGATGAAACATACTTTTTAGTTCACGTGGAAGTCTGACACACTTTAGCCCTTAGCTGCATGCACTCCAGTCTTTTTTTTCTGATTCAAGAAACAAAAATATATTCGCTTTTATTAAGAGTCACTGGCCTTCTCCATGGGATAACTCTGCATTTATTATCACACTCTTACAGTGTACCATTCATAGCAAAATAACTGCTGGTTTTAATGCATCATTTCATTATGTGGCTGCCTCTATGTTATAAATTACCCAAGTACCATGAATAGAGTTTGTTAAAAGAAAGAACAATCAACAGTGAGGCTGCACAACTCGTAGCTCTTTTAATTACACTACCTCACTGAAACAATGCCAAGGCTTGTTTGGGAGTTCCAGCTGCACTGAGCACTTCAATGGAGTGTGCAGCTTTATCTCACACAACCAGGTGTTCCTAACACAGAGAGGGGGGTTTCTTTATTAAATGAAAAACCTGGCAAAACATAGAACCTCTATTATAGCCTTTTAGGGTAAAGCAAGTAATAATTCACAGTTAATAGCTACCATCAAATTATGGAGAGAAAGAGAGAGAGAGAACAAAGAGTTCAGTGACAGAAACACATAGACCCTAAGACATGTTTCATCCCAACATTTGAATGCTTCCTACACTGCTACATAATGTAAAGATAGTATCATTAAAGAAGAATAACAGATCATCTGGTAGTGATGAGGGTGATGAACTCACTACAGCCCAAATGTTTTCCAGTTGCTGTCAGTCCATGTGCTCACTCAAACCTGAAGAGCAAAACCAAACCTACCTCTCCGTGTTCCAGGGGAACTAGTCTGGAATAATAGGAGGTGCAGATCACTTCATCATCTCTCTTGTAAGTTGGTGGCCCAATTCTTGGTGTGATATTATAACGAGTTAAACATTCGGTATCGCTAATTGCGTAGTACTGCCACGGTCTGAACTCTGTGCCATCTATGGAGCGTTCCAAAATCCAGTTTCCAGGTCGTGGAGCATTAGCAGCTTTGATGATGACATATGCAACTTGAAAGACCTGAAATAAAGCAAGACAACAATTTTTTAACACTTTGTTATGCTGTAGAAGACCATTAGAAGCCAACTGGGTACTAAAGATTTTAGTATACTGGATACTTCAGATTTTAAAAGCAGTCTGTGGTTTGCCTGGGGAGAGTGTGAAGTTTGGTACAGCGATTCAGGATGAAATTTTGGCACAAACTTTTGATCAAAGGCCAGTTTAATCTTTTACTAAGAGATCTATGCATCATTTTCCATCAAAACTCTGAACATCACAACAAAATATTTGTTTATGCAACTAAAAAAAAAAAAAAAAAAAAAAGACTAGATATATTCAGTACATCCTTCTATGTCAAAGCAACAGCTGAGCCTGTACCTACACTGCACATTTCAGGATCACTTGGGTGTCACGTTCTCTTTATGGGAAACGTGTCACTTGGCTTTTCTGAAGCACTAAGGGCTTCAAAGTGGGTTACTTTTGTGGGTTTCTTTTTAAACCACCTGCAGCCCAAACAACTCTGTTTCATATTTTAGCTGGGAGTTTAATCCTCTCAGTAACAGCATTTCTCATAAGCTTTTTACATACTATATTAAAAAAAAAAAAACCTCTTCACATTCCATTTTCATTCTGTGTTGAAGTCATTTAAGCAGAAGACTGGTTACAGACACTGCTGAAAACACACCGAGGCAAGTAAGATGAATATAAGAAATATCAGCATAGCCTTATTTAAGGTCATCTTAAGATGTGTACTTTCTAAGCTCTAAAGGTATCTTCATAATCATCAGCAGCATTCCTGTTAATGGCTGGACTTGATGATCTTAAAGGTCTTTTCCAACCACAGCAGTTCTGTAGTGATTCTGTGATCACTCCTCTCTGCATGGAGAGTATTAATCCTGTGTTGACCTCCAATGTGGCCACAGTCAGTTCTTTCAGACATTTCTTTTTTTTTTTTAATTATTATTATTTTTAAATATAGCACTTGCCACATAAAAGCAGATTTTGATTTTTTCAAAAGGGGAAAATAAACCGACAGGGATGAATAGTAACTGCATTGTGCAAGCAATTCAGGGAAGTACTTTTGAAACAGAACATTAAGTGAGCAGAGCTTTGCTTAGGAGATCTTGCAGACAAGAGAAGGAAAAAAATTGCCAATATTTATCTTTAAATGACTTACTAGATTTAATACCTTAAAGTCAAACAATCTCAACTTCGATTAAAATCAGATGTAAAACACAATATTCACTTGGTCTGATTTTCTTTTCAGACACTCCAGTTGCATCCTTATAGACATCAGGTACATACAAACAGAACATTTCCAGTTGTTTCAATAAATGTGAAAATTTACACAAACAATGGATTTTATCTATGGACTTATTTGGCATTTCTGGGGTCTGGGTCTGTTGTTCAGCACAATCTCAAGATCTGATCAAAGTTAAATGAATACCAGAAATTACAACCCAGCTTCCATGAAAAGCTCCTTTTAAGTAAAACTTACACCATGCCAACAAGTTCCAACTGGAAAAAACGAAAAAAAAAAACCAAAAAAACAAACTGAAACACCCACTTTTAAAGGAAGAAAACTGGAATTCAGGCAGACTTTTAAGTTAAGCAACTGTATTCCCTACATAAAACCTGAATTCCCTTGGTTCAGTTCATGGTAGGGGAGTTCTAGACCTATTTTGCACTGGGTTATGCACAAGCAGAACCTGGGGTATCATCCCTAACCTGAAGACACTTGTATGTGACAAGAGTCACTTGTACTGAAATTTTCTCCATCACAGAACTCTGGAAAAACCTGTTAAAACTAGGGAAGTTTAATTGGCTGAGCTTAGGAACTGCTCTGCACCTTCAAGTTCCTTTCAAGCCAATCATCTCTCAAACATGTAACAGATGCAAGATTGGTACCCCAATTTTTTTTTCCAAAGTGCCACAGTAGAAAATCGTCCTCAAAGCCTCTTATGTGGTTTTTTATTTATTTATTTTTCCTCCCTGCTTGCTGTCATCAACAAAAGTACTTCCCTGCTTATTACACAGTCGGCTGAACAACAAATGATCTACTTTTGATTACATTGAGATTTTTCAAGACCCATTATAGCCTGTAGCTGATGCAGCTGGTTTTAAATCCAGTTCTAACCAGTAACAATGAGCTATCTTTCATCACAAACTAACTGCAGCCAGTACTGCAGAAATAAGAGATATTCACAAGAATATGAAAGTTACATTCCTTTTAAATATCAAGTTTCTTGGTGAATGGAAAAGCCAGACAAAGATAAAATTTTTCAGAGACACTGTGCACATATTCAAAGCACAGTTCTTTATATTAAATCTTTCAAAGTCAACGTCTTGCCAGAAAAACAGCAGATATGTTTGGTACTCAAGCCATCTAGGGATTGACTCTTTTCCTGCATGCCAACAGCTTAAATGGAGTTATTTGTCACTATGAACCCAAAAGAGGCATTCAAAAATCAGTAAATGGTTCTACAAACATCTAAGTATGCACAGAAAGAATAGAAAACAATCACTGCCTTTCCCCCTGGATCCTATCAAGTCTCTTCCATTTACACACACCTCCCAGGCACCCAAAAATATTTCACAGGTAAATCCACTGGATAATGAATATCAGCAACACCAGGAGAATTTGTCAGATCCTCGAATAACAGGCTAAATATAGAAATGAAAGGATTTTGTCTAAATGCTCCTGCAGTCAAGAAGTCACAGCATGACCTACCACCAGGAGTTATGTACTCAAGGTTTATGTTCCCAAGCAAGTGAACGAAGCTGGAGGAAGGGATTAAGGTGCTCCCAGTGTCTGCAGATGAAGATGTTTTAAGGAATGTCAGCAGGTAAATGTTTCAGACCTTCTATCCTACAACCTCTGCAACGCAGAACAGATCTGAACCAGGAACTCTCCAAGCTAGTTTCTCAACAGCCTTAGAGCAGATTTTTATGGATTTTTTACTTTTAAAAGTTCTTCAGGTTCAAAGATAACCAAAGGCATTTTGTTATCACATTCCACATCCATTCATCATCCACCGACCGGACACGTGATAAACTTGAGCTGTGCAGCAAGAGCTAATGATTTGTACAATTTGACTGTGGAGCTTTCCAGGAACTAATTTCCTTACTGAGCTACATGGGTATAAAGGGCAAGTCACAGCAACTCCACAATTCCCAAGCAGTCATACATTAAAAGTGTCATTTTACAGCCATTACAAGCTCTACTGTAAAGACCAGACAAATAAACTTGTACTGAAGAACCTCTTTGTAGTAGCAACCAGAGAATCATGAGTCATGGAACAGTTTAGATTGGAAGGGACCCTTCAAGGTCATCCAGTCCAACATCCCCCTGCGCTGAGCAGGGACATCTGCAACTAGAGCAGGTTGCTCAGAGCCCTGGCCAACCTCACCTGGTTCCCAGGATGGGCCAGCGACCACCTCTCTGGGCAACCTGGGACAGGCTCTCACCACCCTCAGCATCAACAACCTCTTCCTTCTCTCCAGTCTAAACCTCCCCTCTTAGTTTAAAACCATCACCCCTTATTACACAAGGGGCAATGTGTCCAACACCACTGATGTAAGTCACTTCTGCTTTATTTAGCCTTTATAACACCCTGCCTTCCCTGAATGCAGATCCAGCAACAACAAGAGCCATGGCAAGCACGTTTTTTCTAGTAGCCTTTTTTTGGCTAAAGACTCCCAGTTATACTATCAATTTGCATGAAGGAAGACAACAATAATGACAGATTCAGTCTTTTTACATCAAGTTGGATGTGGTGATCCTTACATCTCCCTTCCAACTTGAGATATTCTATGAATATTTGAGTCCCAGGCTCCAAAAGAGAAAGGTTACAGGGAAAGGTGAATCCCAGATTTGTTTAACCTACTAAGAACAGAGAATTTCTAGTATCCTGAATTACCTTTCTGCAAGATGTTGATTCAATATGTGTAACTATTGTTTTGAAGGAGAAGAAAAATTCAATTTACTCAAGAAGTCTATTGTAAGAATACATAGATGAGCATCCTGAATCTTTCACCACCAGTTTAATAAAGCCACAGAAGGCTTGTAAGGAAGCTTGCCATGTACATCAGATAGGTATCAGTCCAGTGAAGTCAGAATAATATCTTTTTACATCAGCAAAGGATTTGTCCTTAAAGAAACCTCTTCCTGCCAGTTGATTGCAAGATAAAAGCTCCATACAAACCGTATTATAATATTTACCTTCTTTCATGCTTTCTAATAGCAGAAACTACAAATTACTCTTCTATCAGCTTCTGAGTGGTGAGCCAGTACTCATGAAATATTCATGAGCTATGACTTAATCAGAAGTGGAGATGTTTTTTCCACTTGGTACTACGAGTCCTGCAAGAAGAACTCACCCTGTTTTGCAATTCCAGACCTAAGTGATACACAAAGTATACACCTCATGCAAAGCACCCTTATATACCTTTGAAGTCCAAAGCACGGTAATAAAACTGAGGAAAGTATTCTTCAGTTAATGGTGTGACAGAGAAATATTTTCAGCTGGCCTAAGAACAGTGCTGACGTGTATAATAGTCAGCATTTATTTTAAATTCATTATAATGCCACCAAGTAGCTGTCCAGAGGAGTCAACCCAAGGCAAAAACCACTGGATTTAGAGAAAAGAGCTGCCCCATGTTTTGTATTCTGTAAAACTGGCAGCATAGGAAGAGCAAGGACAAATCAAATCTTGCTATCTTGTGTATCAATAGTACATCTCATTGCTGAACTATTCATTCTCCAATTATGGATCTTGATCATATATTTAATGGCAAGAAAGGGGGTGAACCCAAAAAGAAACAAACCAATGGGAAAGATTATCATAAATCAGGGTCCTGGAAAGACTAAAAGGCATGTCAGAAAACATGTACCTGGTTGTTATGGTCCACAGGAGCTAAAAGAAAAAATATGATGGCATACCCACTGTCTACCCTTATGAAATGCTTAAAATGAGTTGTAAGTAGCACAGACACTGCAAAGGAAAAAGCAATTTTGGTACTGATTTCATTAGCCAGCCCTCATTTCTTACTGAGATGCCATCAAACTGTTCTTCAGTCCAGCTGGTTTTAGACTAAAATTAAGTGCAAGGTAGAATATTAGCTGAAAGGATATCCTCTGCTCCCTTCACCTTTCAGCCAAGAGATGAATACAGACAAATACAGGACACAGGCTGTGGCCAGTACTTCACCTAGGGGTAAGGAGAAGTGGAGGCAGTTTTCAGGTGTTCAGGCAATCTTCCCTGTGTTTTCCAGATAAATGTTCCAGCACTCACCAATCCAACTGATGGACTGTAGCTCTAAACTCTACATTGGTAACAATCCCAGGAAACAATCCATTCACAGAATCTCATTTAGGTTGGAAGAGACCTTTAAGATCATGGAGTCCAACCATTAACCCAGGATTGCTAGGGTACCACTAAACCATGTCCCTCAGCAGCACATCTCCACAGCTTGGAAACCCCTCCAGGGATCATGGGGACTCCACCACTGCCATGGGCAGCCTGGGACAGGCCTTCAAAACCCTTTCAGGGAAGACATTGATCCCCAGGTCCAACCTAAACCTCCCCTGGCACAACTGGAGGCCATTTCCTCTTGTCCTGTCATTTGTTCCTTGGGAGCAGACCCTGACTACATCTGGTTCCAACCTCCTGTCAGGGAGTTGTGGAGAGACAAAAGGTCTCCCCTGAGCCTCATTTTCTCCAGGCTCAACGACCCTCTTCCTCTTACCAACCAACCCACCCACCCACCCCAAACCAACCAACCCAACCCACCCACCCCAAACCAACCAACCCAACCCAACCCACCCACCCACCCACCCCAACCCACCAACCCACCCAAACCAAAAGAAACAAAAAACCATCCACATAAATAATGACCATCTGGTCATCACAAAAGGGTGTGTGGATAAATCCTGTATTCTGGCAAGGACAATTAAAGGACCTATTTACTTTAATAGTCTTCTAGGCAGCTTTAATACACAAAGTTTGAAATGTAAAAAAAGCACCAATGCTAGAGATATACTGAACAAGCTGCAGGTCCTGAGTGCTTGTAAAGGTCCTGGAAGTGTATTTTAATTCATTCTCAAGCAAAATCATGAAGTAAACAGTTGGTGAAATCACTGAGGTCCCTCAAACGTTTTTCTTTTGTGTTTCCTTTACTCCTGCTGACTTGCTTAAGGTAAAGCACACCAAGTCAGCTCTAATAACTCATTGAGTTGAAGCAATCCCTATTAATCAAATCCTTTCTCACGGAGCCGTAATTTACATTCAGTCTGCATAGCCCTTGATGCCTTCTCTCTCTCAATCTCCCCACGGAAAGCACAGAAGAAAGGCCCCTTGGGGGAAAAAAACTTTTCAAATGGAATTAGTGAAACTGAGCGTGGCTCAGGAGAAGGAAGGTGATGTATTTGGCGAGACATCAACAGCACTAAGGCTGAGGAAGATGAGGGCAGCTCAGCTGGTCTGGTTCCAAAATGAAAATGTTCTAGGAGGATAAAATCAGAGGCATTCCCTCCTTCTTCCTTCCTATTTTTCTACAAACCAAACACAAAGCAAACTCTTCAAGCAGGAAAGGCCTGCCTCAGCCTCCCATCACTGACAAAAGACACCCTGTGTTTATTTTCCTAACAGTCCGGCTTTCTAATTAAAGAGCAAACTAGGCATGGGTCTCACCCAGGCTTCATTTTGAAACAAAGTTAAACCTTCTGGTTCCATCTTTCAAAGAACTTCCAAGCAGGGTCTGGAGAGCTTGCAAAAGCTTGTCACCATCTGCACATCTCAAGTATGTGTTCCTTGGTTACAGAGCTTTTCCCAGAGTTTGGAAGCATCCCCGTGTTAATAATAGATTGCTGAGCTATGGTTTTTCAAACAGCTTAGATAGGCCAAAATGTAGATCTGTTCACAGCAAAACAACAAAATAAAGACAAGAAAAATACATTTTCTTCAGAAATTACTTTCCATGAAGCAGGGCAAGAGACTTCTAATTATTCCATGTCTAACAGACAAGTTAATAACCAGGCAAACGTTCTGTACAGTTTAGCAGCCTCCGTGCCAAAGAATGATGAATCCCTCCAAACTTTACCACAGAGTGCCAAAACAGAAGAATCATCTACTGCCTGGAAGGTTCCAGCCTCCCCAGCATGAAAGATGTAACCCCTAACTCTTCAGAACAATCAACCACAAAGGTTCATTGAAGATATAGAATCATTTAGGTTCAAAATGACCGTTAGGGTCATTGAGTCCAACCATTAATGCTACTCTACCAAGTCCAACACTAAGCCATATGAGACAGAACATTTTTCCCCAGCTCTCCTTCCACCCAGGTGGTGACCAGAATCCATCAGAAGAGAAGCACAAGAAGCAGCAAATCAACCTTTTTTTCAGCAACACTGATTTTGCCTTATTTGATTCATGTTTTTCTTTCTAGTCCTGAAGGCTATTGCTCAGCTGAGGAAAGTCTGTGTTTCCAGGGTTCTAGAGAGCTTGCAATTGAACTTTCTGATACTTTACACTTCAATCTGACCATTACATCGTCTTAACAGGTTTACATATTTAATGGAGAGAAGTAAAAATACTGAGAGATTTAAGTAGAACAATTTAATTTGATACCTACTGTGAGATAACTGATGTGAATACAATAATCCTCCTTCTCTCCTCCTCTGAAACTCAGTATCTGAGTTACAACACCAATGGATCCAAAGAGTTCAGATTTGGAAGCATATTGAGATCTGTTTTCTGACAGTAAATGCTAAATGTTCCTTCCATGCCGTACTCCAAATCATTTACTCTCTTACTAAGAAACTGAGCAATGATCAGGTGCCAGGTTGATGGCTATACAGAAAGAGATGCATCCTCACATGTAAAATCTGCACTTAAGACAAGACCCTGTTTTGCTTCTTGAAAATAAGTCTCAGATAACTCAAGATTTCAAGTGCCTTACATGAAATCAAAGGTGGAAAAAAGTATCAGAGGACTACTGGGAAAAAAGGCAGCAGAGTCAGGCACAGAAAGGCTACCAAGACAGAAGGAACATTTCTGTAAACTCTCTCATCCACACATACATAATTATTGTTGTCATGAATGACAACTACTTGTGACCTACATGCTCACAGTCACTTCCACTCCAGTCTGATAGGAATGAAATCTCCAACGTGTTCAAGAACAATTAATTGAAAAACACATCTATTTAAAATCAGTTCCTGTTAGTTTTCATTACCAGCACTTAGTGTGCTACTACATGGTCAGCTACTAAAGTTACTTACCTTACATCACCCACTTTGCAGATGACACCCATCTAAGCAGGGGTGTTGATCTGCTTGAGAGTAGGAGGCTCTACAGATAGATCTGGACAGGCTGGATCAATGGGCCAAGGCCAATGGGATGAGGTTCAACAAGGCCAAGTGCCAGGTCCTGCACTTGGGTCACGACAACCCCCTACAATGCTCCAGCCTTGGGGAAGAGCAGCTGGAAACTGCCTCAGGGGAAAAGGACCTTGTGGGGTTGGTCAACACACAGATGAAGATAAGCCGGCACGTGTCCAGGTGACGAAGAAGGCCAACAGCATCCTGGCTTGGATCAGCCACTAGTATGGCCAGCAGGACTAGGGCAGGGATCACCCCCTAGACTGGGCACTGTGGAGGTTGCACCTCAAATATGAAGCTTGGTTTGCGGTCCTTCACTCCCAGAAGGACATTGAGGGGCTGGAGTATGGCCAGAGAAGGGCAACAGAGCTGGGGAAGAGTCTGGAGCACAAGTGTGGTGAGGAGCAGCTGAGGGACCTGAATTTGTTCAGCCTGGGGAAAAGGAGGCTGAGGGGAGACCTTCTGGCTCTTGACAGCTCCGCGACAGGAGGTTGGAGCCAGGTGGGGTTGGGCTGTTCCCCCAAGTAACAAGCAACAGGACAAGAGGAAATGGCCTCAAGTTGCACCAGGGGAGGTTCAGGTTGGACATGAGGAACAATTTTTTAACGGAAAGGGTTGTCCAGGCCTGTCCCAGGCTGCTCAGGGCAGGGGTGGAGTCCCTATGATCCCTGGAGGGGTTTCACAGCCATGACGATGTGGTGCTGAGGGACACGGTTTAGTGATGACCTGGCAGTGCTGGGTTAATGGCTGGACTTAATGATCCCAAAGGTCTTTTCCAACCAAAGCATTTTATGATTCTATTCCATGATTCTAAATATCCTACTCTCTAAACACAGACATACTACAATCAATTGCATTGACTTATATCCTACGCACAATAAATGACACTCACCTAAAAGTTACTCACCTGTCTCAAATCCAAGGTGATGGTGACCCAGTGGTACTGCCTCCCATTCTGAATGCTTGGGCTTTGCCACCAGTTATTGGTACCATCGATCGCACTGGAAATTGGGTGCTGCTCTGTTTTAAAGCAAAAAAAATTAAAACATCTCGTGCTGCATTTTCATTGATCAAGTGTATTTATTTCACACTGAGCACAATTTCTTCCTATCATAAAGAAGTAAAAGCTGAGATCTGTCCCCAGACAAAAAGGTTGTCATTAGACTGTGAGGTGCTCAACAGCGATTTAAGGTGCTCGCATTTTCTGTCAGACCTTTGCTCAAAAGTTAGTTTCACTCATGTAGTAGATAGACTACAAGTAAAGAGTATTTGACGCTGGTACACCTTGTGAAGGGTCAAAACGAATGACACAAACCCATAAAGCCAAAAGAAAACAGCCACATGAAACTTGCCTTTGGGATTGGAGCTATGGTGGTCACAGACGCGGCACTGGGCGTTGCGCAGAGGCCGTCCCGGGACGTGCTCCACCAGTTTGCAGAACATCTCTGGTCCCTTCTCCCCGCAGGTGGCGTTGGTGGAGATGTGAGCATTGCTGGCCAGGTTCAAAATGGCAGGGAACAAACCTTGAAAGAAATAAGGATTATCAGCCACATCATAAGGCAAGCAAGAGACAGACATGGGTATCCTATCGTAGGTCCCTGAAATTAAAGTATTTCATGACAAGCTTCTAGCTTAGAGTCAGAGATACAGAAAAATACAATGAAAATTATTTATTTTGTGAAAAGATGATCATTGCACACTGACAGGACTTGACCAGGAGCTCTCCACAGCAGTAGCACCACCCCCCCGACCAACACGCTCCAGGCTGACAGGTTTTAATGACTGTACTCTAGACCTTCGCTCTGAGATTTTCTGCCTACGAGATATTTTGTTGACCACTTATTAATCTTCAGACAAACACTTCACTTTCAAATGACATTGCCCTCGCACGTTGGAAAAACAAAACAGACTAAGCATTTCATGATTACTCCTACCAGACCAGAAATCCTTTGCATTGTCCAAAGTGAGTCAAGTTTTACTTTGGCTTGAAGGCTACTGATAGAATATGACATGAGACAGGAAGAAGTTAAACAATGTCCTCAGCAATTTCATTGTCAGTTCCCAGCCCTCCCTTGTGAGATAAGCAGCTTTTTTTTCTTGCATGGTTATGGTAGAAAAGAAATACTCAGTCTCCACTCAGAAGCAATTCTGAAGAAGAGAAATTATTTGGGGAAAAAAACAAACAAGTCCTGGCTTTAGAGGTTAAATGCAATGGGCTGAAATCAAAGCTAGAGCCTTGGTGGGGTGTATTCCCATGGCAAGTGCTGTTCCAGCCAACTTTCATCCCAAAACCCTAATCTCAAGTCTCCTGTAGTGTTCACCCTGGACTCAATCCTTTTGTCGGCTCATCATCAAGCATCTCACTGACTTCTAATGAAGTCATTGACTGATAATGTAATCAATAATGGTGTGGTAACACGAAGGTCTCAGGATGACTTTCTGGGTCCCACAGAGCTAAGAACAAACATTTCGATCCACTGGAGCTTTGCCCCAGGATCCAAATAAGGAGCCACGGGTTGTTTGCTTCACCCTGCATCTCCTCAAATCCCAGCTAGTTATGTTCATCTCTGATTCTCTTTGTCTTAAAATTTGACTGTGTTAATCTGCAGACGTGCGGCCACTGGTTTCAGTGGAAACAGATTAATGTAGAAGCTGATTTAAGAAACAGTATGTATCTTTCTGCTTCCAGGAAGGCCACATTTAGGACAGCTTCCCTCTGAATCCAAACTCCCTGATCTGCGTTTGATATCTGCTGAAAGATGAACAAATCAGAGATGTGTTCACTGAGCTTAAGAAATCAGAAGACAAAAACTGATGAAAAACAAAGACAAAATATTATCTGGAGCAAGCCAAGAAGCGAGTCCAGAAGGCAACAACTTGATTGTACATCAGAGCACATAATGAAGATACCCAACTAGCCTTCTGTGAGCAACTCTGAGACACTTAGCAAAGCAAGAGCCTGATTTTCCCCCCGCCTAAGTATTTTGGCTTTTTTGTGCCAAGCAAGCAGTAATTCACAAGGGAACAAAGTAGACGTGACTTAAGAAACATAAAGAGCCGATGTGTACAGTAACAATGAGCTTTTTATGGTGTCATTTCTCAGAACACAGAAATACTTGAAGGGCTCTAATCTCATTTGCAAGTTAGCATTTAAATAAAAAAAAAACCGCAAAAAAACCCAAACCCCTAAAAAACCAAAATCTTTAAGGCAATCAGTGGTTTGCAACAAGCAGGCAACATGGAAGTTCACTTGCAAGCAATAGATTCTCCATTTACAGAGGACACCATGACAGTTGTTGAGTTTGACGAGCTTCTGGACAACAGAAAGGGCTAAGGACAAAACATAATAAAATCTCAGAATATGAGAAAGTATAAAATATGTAAAGGACTTACAGTGCAGAAGTTGAGGTCACATTCCTTGTAGCATTCTCAGACAGTTTTCAACGGCACAGATTTGTTTTAGTTGTTCTGTCTTATTCATGTTTTGGATTAAATGAGTTTACCAAATAAAAGCCTTGGAACTACTGGGCTTGGGTTCAGATTCCTTGCCTGCTCAACAGATTTACCCTCATTATATTTCACCAGTGAGTGTCCCTAGCTTAACCTTTCCTATATGCTTTCATCAGAATCCTATCCTGTAATCACAATGAAAATCCAGGCTGATTTCCCTAAAAGAAATGGGCTGAAACCACAAACTTCTAATGGCAGGAATTAAGGCACTAATTCCCTCTTCTTAGAGTCAGCAAGAAGTCCAGGGTAGAACACTCAAACTGCCTTATAATCCATTTTGTGGAGACATCACCTACAAATAAGCATTAGATGCAGCATCAACCCATTTGGAGAGCTGGAAGTTTCACAACTTCCACAATAGGCTTTGGTAGCAAGTCACTAGTTAGAAAACACTCTGAAAAGTGATTTTTTGGGTGTTTTGTGGTTTTTTTTCTTTTTTTTTTTTTTCTTTTTTTTTTGCCTTCCAGGGGAGGAGAATTTCTGCCAGCATAAAGTTTACAGATAACTAAGGGGGGATGGGACATTAGCTCTATTCATAGACCCTCTGAAAAACTTCCATCTGAAACATTTGAACTACTTCAGATTAAAACAAAGCTTCACTACCATAACAGACCACTATCTGCTCCTAAAACCAGTCCTTTATTTCTTCTCCTGCTGTGGAGCAAAGCTGACTAATGTGTGAATCAGAAATACCAGCTAGGGAAGATTGTTTATTTAATCCAACCAGTCTCAAGACAAGAACATATTCAAGTTTATCTCTTCTCAAGAGCTTCCAATGAGGGTTATCCCTCAACAATCCCGACAAGTCTACTCTGGTGCTTCATCACTTTAAAAGTTAAGCTTTTAGTCCTCTTCCCTGCACCCCTCCTGACCTTGATTAGGACTTCTGATTGCCTGAAAGGCTGTTGCCACACACCCTTTTCTCTTCTCCTAAGTAAATCACTCTTTCAATCTTGCCACAATTTCCTAAACCTTTTATCCCTCGGAATTCTTGGCAGTTTGCACCTCTCCAACCGTGCAGCTCCTTGGACCTCATCAGCACCAACTGGAGTAGAATAATTTCCTACATTCTTGACAGTTCTGTTAACATACCCAAGAATAACGTTTGCTTTGTTTTCAAGGCACTAAAGTGTGGTTTGCATTGCATGCTAAGGTAAAAAAAAAAAAAACAAAACCATCCTTTTCTGTTACACTGTAGCCTGGTCAACCAAAAAGAAAAAAAAAAAAAAGGAAACTCTGTATCAAGCCCTGGGATGAGCTCATGTTATCTGCAAAACAGATTCATTTGCACCCATTTGCTGAACACTCGCACTCTTGGTTTCAGAAGAATCTGCAGATTATTTTACAGCTCTGATTGTGTCAAGTTTTTGAAGTTCACACTTAAGGAATTCAACAGGAGCACCAGAAGAACAAAAAAATCCAGTACAGCAGTTAATCAGAGACTGGTAGGGGTTGGAAGGGCCTTCTGGAGATGATCTGGTGCCACCCCCCTGCTCCATCCAGCAGGGTCACCCAGAGCAGGGGGCCCAGCATCACAGTGTCCAGGTGGGTTTGGAATCTCTCCAGAGAAGGAGACTCCACAACCTCTCTGGGCAGCCTGGCACAGCTTCTGACACCCTCACATCGAAGAACTTTCTCCTCCAGATGGAACCTCCTGGGTTCCAGTTTGTGCCCAATGTCCCTTGTCCTGTCTCTGGGCACCACTGACAAGAGCCTGGCCCCATCCTCTTGCCCCTCAGGGGCCCTTTATCTCTTGCTCAGCATTGCTCAGCTCCCCTCTCAGGCTGCTCTTCTCCAGCTGAACAGCCCCAGGGCTCTCAGCCTTCCCCCAGCACAGAGATGATCCAGGCCCCTCAGAATTTCAATCCTCCATGGAGTCTCTCCAGTAGTTCCTTGTCCTTCTCTTCCAAAGGAGGATACAGCCTTCAGTTGTATACTCTGAGAGAAACCATTACAAAATACAATAGGTTTAAAAGTTTACATCGCAGCTCTGAATGTGGTTTCTAGTATTATGGCTCGGTCCTTCAAATTTCAGGGATCCGAGGCGAGGCAAAACAAATCAACAACAACGAAAAAAAAAATTCAAGTGCAAGCTCTTGGGGGTTCAGAAAAAGAGCATGAACAGGTTTTATCACAGTACTTTAATAGTCTTAATATTGGCAGTAATTTCCTGCTTGCTTCCAATCAGAATAAAGGAAAGGGCAGTAGGTAGAAAAGATAAAACTTTGATGCTAATTTTCAGCATCAGGCAGTGCGACTTGATATAAAAGGTAATTTGTGAGCACTCTATATATCATATATATTTAGAGTATAATCAATATTTCACCCATCAAGTCATGTCTTGCAAGTATTGAATTTTTTTATTTATTTTTTTTATAATGGCGTTGGTCTGTTCAAGAATAAGCCCAGAAATTGTCCCAGCGTTTACACCAAAGCAAAAGAGCCAAATGTTGACAGATGGGCAGGCTGCCAAGGAACAACAAACCTGCCAGACCATGAAATTAGTTCATTCTTGTGCACCCAAAGCTTTTTCCACATGTTGAGGAGTCTACGCCACTGTGCTTGTTGGTTTGGGGGTTGTTCTTTCTTTTACCATTACATTGCTTTTTTTTTCCTGAAGTCTTCTTAATCTTGGGAGTTATTTTCACTCAAACACAGAGTAAATACAAGCCACAGCTATTAAATCCTTCTGTGTCGTCAAGTTGGCTTCTATGCCACCTAAGACACAATTATTAGCTTAGTTCACTCTTACAGTGGTACTGGCATCATGATTGGCATGTCAAAGACTAGAACCTCAGTCACTTGTCACTTACAACTTGTCCCAATATTACTGATGTTTAAATTAAAGAAGACATGAGGAAAAATGTCTTCCCTGAAAGGGCTGTCAAGGGATGGCCCAGGCTACCCAGGTCAGTGGTGGAGTCCCCATGATCTATGGAGGGGTTTCAAAGCTGTAGAGATGTGGTGCTGACGGACATGGTTTAGTAGTATGCTGGCAGTACTGGGTTAATGGTTGGACTTGATGGTCTTGAAGGTTTCTTCCAACCTAAGTATTGCTATTATTCTAAAAAGTCTTTTCCAACCTAAATAATTTCATGATTTATTACAATAAATAAGAAGTTATGACTCTTCTGTTTTTAAATATATATGTATCACTTGCAAAGTCTACAAGACCTGAACTTGAGAAGAATTTTAATGGTTTAGTGGTCCACTTCTGTTCTGTGACTGCCCTAAAGTAGCTGCCCTAAAATAAAACTAAAAAAATGTATTTTTCACTTAGTTTCTTTTAGCAAATCATAGAACCACTGCATCATAGAATCACCACATCAATCATGGTTTAGGTTGGAAAAGACCTTTAAGATGATCAAGTCCAACTGTTCCCCCAGAGCACTGATAACCCATAACTGTTCCCCCTCAGCACCACATCTCCACGGCTTTCAAATAAATACCCAACCCCAAATTTATTTCACTTTCTAACTTAAAAAAAAAATTTAAAAAATAAATCTCTTTTCAGTTTCTTAATACAAATGGACTTAATATTATGAATTGCAGCTGCATCAGATTAAGTTAAACTTGTATTTAAAATTCAGTATGATTTTTCCATCAATGAACAAAAGCTTCAGAGTTTTTGCCATCTCAGAAATACCAACTCTTCTGTTTTACTTGTTTTTTTTTTTTTCCTTCAGACATTGTTTTTTTTCCTTCCAGCAGGCACAAAGCCATGGTCAGGGCACACACAGCCCTGTATCACTGCCAGATCTTCCAGGGAGCCCATTTCCTCCAGATCGAATGGAGCTGAAAGGATTTGTAACTGTGTTGACGCTGAAGACATGCAAAACCTGCCCATTCCCTGATCTCTGCTGGTTTGCCCAATCTCCACTGATTTTGCAATCTCCAGCTTAAAGGGTTAATTGAGAAATAGCCTCTGTAGGTGTTTGGTTGTTGTTTGTTTTTTTTCCAGTTATAGCCACCCCTATAGTTGGTTTTCTGCTCTTTGCAAAAAGCAAAATACATCCTGCTTCTTCCCCCTGCCC
>JANVCC010000047.1:7371310-7471576 GCA_025345505.1 Todiramphus chloris collaris | reverse complement strand
ATTTTCAATGTTTCAAACCTTCATTTTATTATTTTACAGTAAATGCCTTCATGAAAATCAAAGTCACACAAGATAAACTCCTGAAAAACTGTACTTTTAAGGTCCGAAAAATAAAGGGGGGTGGTGGGGGTGGTAATAACCAATACTGCAAACTTTTTTAAAGGTTCTCTACCATACTGCCATCAGTGCTCAATAACTCAGCCAGCCTCATGGAATGTTAATCAAGTGGCCTGAAAGTATTTTGCCTTTGGCCTGAAAACAAGAATGATGCATTTCAGCCCAAAGGGCAAATTTTAAAGAAAACTCTAACAGTCCGAAGACCAGGACTGAGAGTTCAAGTAATGTAATTTAAAATTCAGCAATGCTACTGTGACAATAAAAAGAGAAATTGCAAGGCAAGTTCTAGATCCTACCCTGAAACACCCCAAACATTTTTGCTGATGACTGTGGGAAATGCAGTGATCATCCAGAGCTGCAGACCAAGCAGCTAATTCCTCATTGTCCTTCAAAAAAGAATAGATAAGAAATGCTGCTCAAGTTTTAAAGCAAGATTGTATCATCATCATCATTTTTCCCTGAGGAGAAAGTTCTTTGGTGTGAGGCTGTCAGAGTCTGGCCCAGGCTGCCCAGAGAGTTTGTGGAGTTTCCTTGTCTGTAGAGATTCCAAACCCACCTGGACACTGTGATGCTGGACCCCCTGCTCTGGGTGACCCTGCTGGATGGAGCAGGGGGGTGGCACCAGAGCATCTCCAGAGGGCCCTTCCAACCCTCAGTCTGTGATTCTGTATCATCTGTTGGCATTATGTGGAAGGGTTTTTCTTCCCGGGGGCAAACATCTTGACCTCTTCCCTGCCAATGCATCACTAAGAATCCCCTTCCTACCCTCTTAGAGCAGGATTTTCAGCCTTACAGAGATACCCAAACAGGGTTTTGTCTATTACCACTGTCAGCCATGGCAGCACAACAGTGGCAGATCCTTACACAAAGTACCCACAGTAAAAATTTATGAGCAACCTGACAGTAGCCCAGGCTGCCCAGGGCAGTGGTGGAGTCCCCATGATCCCTGGAGGGGTTTCCAAGCCCCACATGGAGATGTGGTGCTGAGGGACACGGGTTAGTGGTGCCCTGTTAGTTCTAGGTTTATGGTTGGACTCGAATTTAAAAGTCTCTTCCAACCTAAACAATTCTGTGATTCTACATCACACGAGCTACACATCAGGGTGGCAACCTCTGACCCATGCCAAGGTACACACTGAATACAGCTGTCCACCAGCAGTTGGGATTTGTACCTACTGCTTCACTGCTGCCCTCAGATCATACTCTATCACTCATCGCTATGGAATGATCTATTCTACTCGAGTCATCACGCAATTGATCTTGAACTTCCTTGCTCAGCCACATCCATCTATCACTGCTTGCCACAAGCAGCCTCCTCCACCTCACCTGCACTGCACTTTGCAGCATTATTTCTTCAATTAGAAACATCCCCATTACAATATTGCCAAGATATTAAGCTGTCCCTTGGGTGGCCACTCTCCAGTAAACAGTGGTCGTCCATTTGACTCTTGTATTTGCATCTGCTACATGCCTTCAGCAGTGAGAAACTTGCTCTGGAGGACATTGGCAGACACACTGTAAACCTACTTCAAGGAAGATGAGTTGAGATACAGGAATAAGTCATTCCATGCCTTAAGTTTTAGCTTAAAATTCATGTTGACTTCTAAAGCCCGTTTCAAGAATACGCTCACATTTTTGCATGAGCAAAAAAACACACCATAATTTTATGGTTCCTAAGTTTCTGACCAACTTAGTGAGATTTATTGTCAATATCCAAAATAGCCCCGTTTTATTCACAAATCATGGAGTTCTAGATACATGGCGGATTTGATTTCTGTTTGTAAAAATGTTTTTTCTTAATCCTGTAAATGAGATACATCACCCCAGAAAAGCAAATTGGACTACTAGGGCAATTAAAGACCCTCACCCAACCAATGCAATAGTTCACTATTGAAGGAATTCGTGAACAATTGCCTGTAGATAAATGTAAATTCACAGCAATTCCCCTCAAAGTCAGTGGAGTTCATTTCATCCTTCGTTTTTCCCCATCAAAATTTTTTATCCCTTCAGCATATTTTAAAGGGTGTTCAGTCTAAGGCTTTGAGCACAAATTTTACACTCTACAAGCTAAAGCAAATGAAAGGAATCCCAGAAATTTCAACAGCCTGGATTTCACAACCCTCCTTTAAACCAGGGTTTCCACAGATCCTGACAAGTCAAAAGACCCTTCCCTTGGAGCTTCTGTTATCTAGCCCTTCTCAGCCAATAAAGCAGGAATAACCTCATCAGAGGCATTGAACTCAGTTAAAAGGCTTTTTTGCCCTCCCCTCTCACAACACGCAAGACATGGACAAAAGGCAGCACTGTGAAGGCAAATGAAAGATATGAATGGTGTGGAGTGGAGAACAACCAAACACACATTAGTGGTTCAGGGACTTGAGTGAAAATTAGTCAAGAAAAAAACCAACAGCCATCTCTCTTTTTTTTTTATTAGCAGCAAAGCTCCTTCAGGAGCTGCTTTTCTCCTTTCCATACAAGAGTCAGAATCAGGGATGGTCTAATTCCATTAACTGGTTTTTCAAGCACAGGGCTACTGCTTGTGCTGGACTCTTCTCTGTCCAGGTATCCCTCAATGGAACTGAGCCGGAATAACCCTGAGACATCAGTGAAGATTGGCCAAGATTTATCCAGCCTGGCAGCAGCTCTACCCTGAGTAGGGAATGCTAGAGGAGCAGCAAGCCCAGCCAGGCTTCCCACCCTGATGTCCTTCCAGGCACCCAGATAACTCACATAGAATCATAGCAGTACTTTGGTTGGAAGAAACCTTCAAGACCACCAAGTCCAACCATTAACCCAGCACTGCCAGGGCACCACTAACCCATGTCCCTCAGCACCACATCTCCATGGCTTTGAAACCCCTCCAGGGGTCATGGCAACTCCACCACTGCCCTGGGCAGCCTGGGACAGCCCTGGACAACCCTCAAGGGGAAGAAATTCTTTCTAATGTCCAACCTAAACCTCCCCTGCTGGAACTTGAGGCCATTTCCTCTTGTCCTGTTGCTTGTTCCCTGGGACAAGAGCCCAACCCCACCAGGCTCCAACCTCCTGTCAGGGAGCTGTTGAGAGCCAGAAGGTCTCCCCTGAGCCTCCTTTGCTCCAGGCTGAACAAGCCCCAGTCCCTCAGCCACTCCTCACCACACTTGTGCTCCAGACCCTACCCCAGCTCCATTGCCCTTCTCTGGATATGCTCCAGCCCCTCAATGTCTTTCTGGGAGTGAGGGTGTCCAACTCACCCACCACCTTGGGCCATGACTGCAAAGCTTATTCTGCTGGTGCCCATGTAAACCAAGTGAAGGACAACTCAAGCCCCTGCTCCAGTCCTCTCTGGATGGGCAGGCAGCATTTGACCACAAATTTCACTGGAAGCACCAGTCACTAACAGTTTGGTTTTTTCCCCCCCCCCTTCTTCCCAAACAATTTTCTTTACAAACTACTTTGATCAAATGAGGCAGACGGCAAGACACTGGTTGTTCTTTCAGAAAGCTGAACAAAACCCATCAATACTCATCTAAGCAAGCACCAGCGCTACCTCCAGTCTATATTTATGCTTAATGGTCAAATCCCAAGATTTACTATGGTCAGCATGACTTGTGCCATTGATTTGTAAAGAGCTGTGATGTTGCTATGGAAAACTTCTTGCTTTATCAGGTCCACAAGAAAAAAAACAAAAAAAAACCAAAAAAACCCCCATGCAATAGTCAAAGACTACAGAAGTTGTTTCTATACAGGTTCTGCACTCTCCCCTCAGCCTTTCAGCCAATAAAAGCTCATAGGAGTATGACAAAGGAGGTGATGGACACCTTCAAGGTCAAGTTGGAGAAAACAGCAGTTAAAAATGCAGGCAGAGCCAAGGGGGAAAAGAAAGTTTCCATTTGAGGGAGGCCATTCCTTAAACAGCTTTTACACATTTATTCTCATGCAGGAATCAAGAGGAGGGCTGGATCTCACAGCACCAGTGAGGGTGAGAGGCTGGATCCATCTCACAGCACCAGTGCTGGATGGATCTCACAGCACCAGTGAGGGAGCTCATGGGAAGGAATTGCGTTACGCTTGCAAAATGACTTCCAAATCTGAAAGTTGAGTCTAGAAGAATTGGTATGGGAATATCTCTGAGAATCGTTACCATATTAAATGACAGTTAAAAAAAAAAAAAAACATCAAAAGCTAACAAGTTAAAGATGCTAAAACAAAGAAATTGCAAAAGGCTGAAAACTACTCTGCCTACGCAAAGCAGCAGCGGGACCTTTGTGGCCTTGCCTGGTAGGAAAAGCCAAGAAAAGCCAAGACAAACCAACTCAAGTCCATGAACCCACATTAGCTGCTTGCTCAGCAACGCCTGCAAGGGTGGACTACTTTGGGAAGGACAGCGGGTGAAGCTGCCTTCCCTGCATCTCCACATCCCTCTGAGCTCATGTGGCCATGACAGCAAAAGTGATTTTCCAGAGAGACTTCAAAACACAAAATAATCAGGTGTTGGGGTAAAACCAAAAGCATCCCCCAAGTCTGTTTTGCTCTGCCAGGAACGCACAGGAAAAATCCTCAGGAATCATAACAGCTGTTCCACAATCAGGAGGGGAAGTCTAAATCGTGTGCAGCTAAATATTATTGTAGTAAGGATACAGAAGGCAAATCATTATATTTTTATAGTCTTACATGCCTATACTTCCTTATTTTTAGAGTGTTATTTTTATCTACTCTAACTACAAAATAAATCTTGACATTTTCCTGTACATTTGTGATGTATACAGCTTTTAATACCTAAAAGTAATTTCATCTCAAGGAAAAAGTAGGTTTTTTCCCCCCTCTAAAAACCACAGAATGACTAGGAAATCATTACAGTAAAGTACTTAAATAGCAGAATTAAATTAAAAAAAACAAATGAACACAGCTATGCCTAACTTTTTTTTTTTTCTCTCTGACCCACAAGAAATTGGAAGCACTTGCCTCAAACCTCAAAGCCAAGGAGCTGTACCAATGTCCTGGTGGTCCAGAAGCACTTTACACAGCCTCTGAGACATCACTTAAGGCCCTAAAAACACACACAGATTTATAGATATATATATAGGAAGTTGGACTGGTGTGTAGCAAAGGTTCACACCAACTACCAAATCACAACTCCTGCAAGCTGACCTAACTAATCTCAGCTCGCAGAACTCTTCCACCACATTGTTCCTCTGTTAGGTCAGGAAGTGACGCCTGGAGGACAGCAAAAAGGCGTAGGAGAAAGCAGCAAACCCCACCTGAAGATCCTGGGCAAGACTGCTGTAAATACCAACAACTGATCAACACACGCCAAGAGTCCTGAACTTCCAGAGATGTGTTTTCTAAGCCCTCAGGGAATGGAGAAAATATTTATGGCAGACAAATGGGGTTTTTTTAATCTTAATCTTCAACCTACTGAGAATGCTTTCATGGGATTTTTTTATGTCACGTACATTTGTACCTTGAGAAGAGAAATGATTTGTGGCTTGTTGGTGATGACTTCCTTGTAAAATAAATGGGGGGGGGGGGGGGGGGGAGGGGAACAAAACACAATGCAGATTTTAAACTCAGGACTCTCTCATTAAGGCCAAGCACAACATTTTCTCCACAGAATGTCCAAGATATTCTTTGCAGACCATCAGAAAAACTGGAAATTCTCATAGTTCTGTCTTCCTCTCTCCCATCCTCAGGTGATACCTCAATCAGCATAACTTGAGATCCACTTCCTTCCACATTACCTTTTTCACACTTCAAATTCCTTTTAATATGATCAAGCCCCATTTCTACCCAATCAATGTTTCAAAATATACTTGTGTTGCTTATTATGGCTTCAGGGAACTGTATCATTTTAACACAATGGTACCCACAAAGCCAGAGTTCCTGAGGACATGCAGTGTGGCCCCTCTTTGAGGTGACCTCAGGGAGAGGTCATCTAAAAGTCACTTTTGTAGTGTAATAAACTTTGTTCTACATAGTACTCTAAGGCCTCAACAGCCAAACTGTGTCAGAGAAAACAAAAGCCTCAGAAGTCCAGAATTATACCTTCTCTTCTACAGAGTTTTGCTGAGGTGTGCCAAGTCCTGTAGCCCAACTGAGAGGCAGCTGGGACCATGTTCCCAGGTCCAGTCAGTAAAGCTGAGCCTGTGTCAAGAGACACATACACATACATACATGTACATACCTATGGCCAGCTACATAGATCAACAAAGACAGAACCACACCAGTGCAACCACCACCAAGGGTCTCATCCTGTTCCCTGCTCCAGCTGATCAGGATGAAGGACCTTAAGTGTAAGAGTCCACTCCCATCACACCTAACACACACCCACTATGGACCACTCCAGTTACTAGCCTACATGCTCAGCCTACCTTGTAGCTGACCCTGGATCTTCTCAGCACCAGCTGCCTGATGCAAATGGGTCACTTGGTTGACCCCCAGACCTCACAGTCTACCCAGCCTTCAATCTTCTGCTCCCTTCAATGACCAACTTGCAGACCCTCTGGTCTCTCCAGCATCCACCTCAAAATTACGGCTGATTTGATACCTGGTTCCCAAGCCTCCCCTCCTGCTGGTTTGATGTTTGCTGGTGATTACACACAGACCCACACAACACACACATGCTCTGGTCTCTCCAGCCTTGGTCACCTCAGAGACAGGCCCACGTGACTCATGGTTCCCCTCTCCGTTGACTGGCGCTTGTATCTCCATGCACACAGCACAGAGAGCCGCTCACCCAGGAGGGCAGTTAGAAATAGTTTAATAACAAGACAGAACCCAAGATACATCATTATGTATCTTGGACATGTATGGATGAGGTACAGGGCATGGAGAGACAAGAACACTGACCTGCAACCTCTTTACAGCCAAGTGACCTCCTTTAACATCCAACCCCTCTCCCCTCCACACCTCCATACTTGTGCTTTCCTTGACCACCTTTGCCCTTCCTCTACTCATCCCAAAATAAGTCTTGTGCAATCCCAAAATGTTCTTCCCCTACATCCCATAATGAGTCCCGTACCCTTGCAGACAGCCACTACCACAATTCCATAAGCTCCAGAAAGCTGCTCCAACGTATCAGTGGTGGCTGTCATGGGACAGCCCTAGTTTCTCAGGGTTTGTTATTGGGGTTGCCCCATCTTGTTCCTCTGTGCTCCTTGTGTGAGGGGACATGAGACTTATATAATCTAACCAGTTAAACAGAGTGTGGACAGTTAATTAGTATCTTGTGGCCATGCTACTCAACCCACGTGAAGACACAAGGGGTGTATAGATTCACTGTAACTGAGGTTTCCAAGCCTGGGAAAAAAACAAAAGAAATAGAATTGTTTAGGTTGGAAAAGACCTTTAAGATTGAGTCCAACCACTAGCCCAGCATTGCCAGCGTACCACTAAACCATAGCCCTCAGGACCACATCTCCACAGCTTGGAAACCCCTCCAGGGATCATGGGGACTCCACCACTGCCCTAGGCAGCCTGGGACAGCCCTGGACAACCCTCAAGGGGAACAAATATGTTCCTCATGTCCAACCTAAACCTCCCGTGGGGCAACTTGAGGCTGCTTCCTCCTGTCCTATCAACATACCAGTAAGGCACTATTCAGAAACTGGAGATGTGGGTTGAAGCCATCTCAAACTAAGGAGATTAAGCCAAATCTTCCTGGGCAATTGCTCAAACAATCTGCTATATAAGCAAACCATGTAACTTATGTTTCAGCAAAAAATGTGGTTGCTGACCATCATGTCATAACTGGTGTGTTAGTCATAGCCTAAGCAAACTGACCAAACCAGATTCTTGAAGCAAGGTAGGTTTGAAACCCAAATTACCTGTGCTCTGCTCTGCCCAGATGGAGCACCCCAGGTACCTACCTGGGGCCATTAAAACCCCTGAGCACCAGCACTTGAAGACCACCCATTCTCCAACCCCCCTCAGGCAGGAACAACAGAGCAAGGCTAGCCTGGGACACCCGCTTACAAAAACAAGCTGAGATGCAGCTGAGGAAACATTTACAGCTACAGCCTTGGAAGTTGCCATTGCCACACATTTATAGGGGAGGATATTGTTTTGGGGTTTTTTTAATCATAGAAAAGTCACCTGACA
This sequence comes from Todiramphus chloris collaris, assembly GCA_025345505.1. Lineage (NCBI taxonomy): Eukaryota > Metazoa > Chordata > Aves > Coraciiformes > Alcedinidae > Todiramphus > Todiramphus chloris. The sequence goes on along the minus strand of JANVCC010000047.1, from coordinate 7,463,380 downwards.
GCAGCAGAGCCAAAAGTAAGCAATCTAGGCAGCAGTGTGCAGAATCATTACCCGATTTCCCTTTCGACTCTGTAGACCTTATCCCTGTTAAGGCCAGAGAAATTAAGAACACATTCCAGCGGAGCAATGCTCCTACATTAAGCCTCTGAAACATCTATTTGCTTCTGAGGTTGTAAAATAACTCTCCCCTGGACCCAAACACTAGTGTTACACACTTCGTGAAGTTACTCCATTAAAAGACACAAAAGACTCAACTGAAAATGTAAATCCAACTTGTCAACACTAACAAACCACCTGATATTAAAATACCACATTTTATAGGTATGCAGATATTAATATTTAGTCTGAAAAAAACCAATCATTAACCTTCAAAGCTGTGCAGGGCACTGACTCTACTGCTCTGTGTTTCTCTACGATGGACTTCAGCGCTTTGACAGACCTTTGCAACCATCCACGCTCCAGTTTCTTCGTCTGCTCACAAGACAAAAGCAGGAACAAAGAGGAAAACAAGAGCTGCCTAGAGTTCTACCCGGGTACTCTCCATGAGCATGCCAAAATACCTTCCCCCAAAGTTCTCTAACACACTTGCAATGGCTCCGAGAAATCTTTCCAGTCTCACCACAAACTGTGCTTTTCTACATCACCACGATGCTTACACATTTAAGCTTCAGTTGTTTACTTTCCACAAAGGCAAGAGGGACATTCTAATCTGCATCGCATTCTTCACATTGTTTTAGGATTCCAGTTATCTGGAATTCTGGGGTTTGTAAGGCAGTTACCCACCAGCGGGATATGATATTTGCTGCCTCCTCAGACAATCTGTGCTCTCATGCTGAGAAAGAAAAAAATACTATCAATTTATTCTAATAGGAAGAATGGTCCCCTGACCTGATCTTTCAACTAGAAAATGTAATTATTCATTTAAATAGCCCCAGGAGGGATAGCTCAGGAACAATCAAATACGCTGGTATCTTCAAACACTGACAGAAAAATACGCCCTTTATCAAGATGCCTCTAACAATGTGAGCTGCTATCTAAAAGTTGGAATATCAGTGATAAACTATGTGCAAAAGCTGCCTCAGATTAGTGGAGTATAATCACTGCAAATTTCTGTGGAGGAAAAAAAAAAGGTAGGGATTCTTGTCAGCGATATTTGACCAGCTTTAGGAAAATTCCTACCTTCTTAAGCTGCGTGCTAACAGACATACTCAAATAAGACTGAATGGATTTGGTGTAAGATGGTATAATGAAAAACCTGCAAAAAGTAAATTCCACGTCATTTTGTCTTCCTTCTTTCTCATTTGTTTCCAAGGCTGAGTTTTCATGACCAAGGTGAAGTGTGTTTATTTACAAGCCGAAAGAAACGGGCTCTGCAATTTACTCGGGCTTGATTCTGAGGAAGTTTTGTACACATACCGGTATTTACTACACACACTCCGCTTTCACTGCGGGGTGTTAAACACCCAGATGCTCATCTCCGACATTCTATCCGTCTTGAACCACTCTTGAAAACACACACACACAAGTAAAGAAACCCAAGTCACGCATCTGCATAGCATATGCCTTCCAACCGTTTTCCACCCTCAGCTTTTTACTGAAGACGGAACGCGGGAGGGGATCAATGCACGGGGAGCAGGGATGGGTGGAAATGGTTCTGGGGACACCCCCAGGAGCTGCATCCAGGAGAAGGTGAGAGCGCGGGGTGCCCACCTGCGCTCCCCCTCCCGACCCAGCGCTCCCAGTAACGAGCTGCCGCTCGCCAACTCCAGGAAAACCCAAATTACCGCACTTTGGAACAAAGGGGAGGCGACGTCTGACGAAGTTCTGCGCAAAGCCAAGAACTCGCCGCCGGGTCCCGGCTGCAACGCACCGGCCAGAGCCAGGTGCAGAAAAAACCGGGAAGAAAACTTCGGTCAGTGATCTCCATCCTCACCCTACCTCTGTCTCACGCCTGGAAAATAGTTTTGAACCCTACAACAGAGCTTAATCTGGTTTGAATTACCGACAGCGTGAGGCACCCTTCGCCTCCTCTCCTTCCCTGGGAGTGGGACCCCCAGCCCCGGGGCTGCAGCGGGGGACGGTGGGGACCCGGAGTCAGCCCCCAGCCCTCCAGCCTCCTTCCCTGCGCCCCGGGGAGCAGAGCAAGCCCCCGGGCCGTGTGTCACCCCCCTCCCCCCGGGTTTTTGCCGCTCCACAGCGTCCCTCGGCTCCCACAAAGGGAGTGGGCGGCCCCGAAGGCAGCCAGGCGGAGTGGCCCCCGCCGCCGAGGGAGAAGAAAGAGATCCAGGAAGGGGGGGCGGAGGGGGACTGCACAACGTGGAGATGTGGGGAGAGAAGGGATAAAGGAGAGGGTGGCGCAGGGAACAGCGAGGTGGGCAGCGCTGCCGGACCCCAGCCCGCCTCGCTCCCCCTCGAGCACAACACAGCCCAGCCCGGACTATCCCCCCCACTCCCGGCTCACCCCCGCCAAGGCTCGCTCACCCCCGCCAAGGCTCACTCAGCCCCGAAAGCTCGGCCCGGGACGCGGCTGCGAACGAACTCTGCAGGCACCGCATCGGACCTGCCCCCGCCCCCCCAGAGCCCCGCTCACCTCGGGGCTGGCCCTGCCCCGGCACCCCGAGCAACCAAGCCAGGGCCAGCAGCAGCCACCGCCGCCCGCCGCTGCCCATCGCTGCTGCTGCTGCTCCTGCTGCCGCCGGCACAGAGGGAAAGGAAAGAGGGAGGGGAGGGGAAAGAAGGAGGGAAGGACCGTGCCCGCCCCGCCGAGCACCCGCCTTATCTGGACCCCGCCCCGCGCCTGGGGGCTCGCTCACACCCACCCTCCCGCACACCCTCACACACACACACACACACACACAACCCCCCAGCCACCGTCACCTCACACACACACCCCCCGCACACCCCTCTCACACCCACAACCACTGTCACACGCACCCCTGCTCACCTCTTCACACACACGCTCCTTCACACACAGCACCCATCAGACATGCACCCTCCCACACACCCTCACATGATACCCTCACACATGCACCCCTCACACACACACCCTTACATGACACCCTCACATACAGACACACTCTCACACACACCCACACATGCCCTCTCATGCACCTCCTCCCATGCAGACACCCTCACACGAGCACACACCCTCACACCCACCCACCCTCAGGGACCCCATGCCCCACACCACGTGTGTCCATCCTCACAAAGCCGCCCACGCAGCACCCGCAGCCCTGAGTGATGCTCAGGGTGCAACCAGCCTGAGTCCAGTGCTTAAAAAGTCCTTAGCAAGATTAATGCATGATCTGGGCCCTCATGCCCACCCTGATAGTTTTGGATCCTCCTCTCCACATGAACACCTGAAATAGCCACGTTTGTCAATGGGACCAGTACTCTCCTCAGGCAGCCAGTGAAGACATCCACAGAACCATAGAATGTTAGGGGTTGGAAGGGACCTCTGGAGATCATCGAGTCCAACCCCCCTGCCAGAGCAGGGTCACCCAGGGCAGCCCACACAGAAACAGACCCAGGGGGGTCCTGAAAGTCTCCAGAGAAGGAGATTCCACAACCTCCCTGTGCAGCCTGTTCCTGGCTCTGTCACTTTCACAGTGAAGAATTTTGTCCTCACGTTGAGGTGGAACTTCCTGTGTTTCACCACGCAACCATTACCCCTTGTCCTATCACAGGGCACAACTAAAAAGAGACTGGCCTCTTGACACACATTGATGATATTTGTCCCATAGAAAGTCTTTGCAACTTTTTAACCATCAGCTTCCTCTGAAAACCAGCACAAACCACCACGAACTGCTTGTAGAAATGCCTCAAGCTGAGAGACATTTCTTTACCACTTCAGAAAAATTCGTTCCTGGTTTAAGGCTTGTTAAGGTCACCAAGGTCATATCTACAGAGCTTCTTAACGAGTATTTCAAGGGTCTGCAACCAATGTTTTCCTGGGGAAATTATTGTGTGCCCAAAATAAGCTACGGGAATTTTGGTCAAAAGATTTTGCATCTCAAACACAAATCCACACTGACTGCTCATTTTTCAGGAAGACCTTGTGCTGCTCTGTCTGGTGTTGGATCTAGAACTGTATTTCGAAGTACAGTAATGTGTAGGAGTCACGTGAGTGGCATTAAGCTGTGAGTGCCTCCTTTAAATTGGGGGCAGATGGTTGTTGCATTGCTGGCTGGTTGTTTCTATTGATCGGGGCAAGGAAATTCGGGAAAATAATATAAATTTATGGATTTTTGTATAAAATAAAGCTATTTCTTATGTAACTCAGAGTTCTGAGTTCTGATCAGGCTTATATTCAAAGCACAGAGAAACAGGAGAAATCTACAGGTCAAGGAGATAAAAAAAATGAAAAATTCCTACTGTAAAACCTTATCAAAGGCCTTCGAGCCTGCAAACAAATAACACTCCACATCTGCCCCTTCCAACAGATCTGTCCTTTGCTCACACCAGGAACTTCTTAAATTTCAGGACAGGGGAAGGAGGAGGAAAGCAAAACATCTGTGGAGAGAAAAGTCAACAAATTTCAAGAGCCAAAGCCTCATCTGGTTGAAAACCAGAGAGGTCAGGTTAAGGAATCCTCTGTGCAGGATCACAAGTACCAGTTGGGAGCCAAGTACAAAGGGAAGGGAAAGAGGGAGCATCTGTGCAACCAAAAATCCTGCCAGTTTGCAGCTTTGCAATCAGTTTAACCATTTCTTCACATAGCAGCGAGCTGAAGGGCACTATTGTCTGTCCATGCAATGATGTGTGAGTTTATCCTCAGCAAAGTGTTCCACGAGAGCTAGAGAAGGTATATTGAGGTCCAGCTCTGGACTTTATCATATGACTCAATTATTATATTTTAACTAAACATCTCTGCACAGCTTGTAACTAAAATACAAGCACTGAATTAGTCTGCAGGGCTATGTCACCATTCTTCCATGTCCATTATAATCAAATAGACCTAGGGGTGTTGGTCAACACCTGGGTGAAATTGAGCCAGCATGTGCTCAGGTGGCCAAGAAGGCCACCAGCATCCTGGCTTGTGTCAGCACTGGCGTGGCCAGCAGGACAGGGATCATTCCCCCGGACTAGGCACTGCGTAAGCCAACCCTTACATCCTGGGTTCAGTTTTGAGCCCCTCACTCCCAGAAGGACATTGAGGGGCTGGAGTGTGGCCAGAGAGGGGTAATGGAGCTGGGGAAGGGTCTGGAGCACAGTCTCATGAGGAGCGGCTGACGGAGCCGGGCTTGTTCAGCTTGGAGCAAAGGAGGCTGAGGGGAGACCTTCTGGCTCTCCACAGCTCCCTGACAGGAGGTTGGAGCCAGGTGGGGTTGGGCTCTGCTCCCAAGGAACAAGTTTTAGTATTTAAATTAGTTGCTTTTGGTCACTGCTGAATTCCTCACAATGATTGGTTTTGATAAATAAAATTTACTGAAAAACAAAACAAAGAAAACAAGTTTGCTATGTAAGACAAGAGAAAATGCACAGAAAATACTCAGCAATGTGGTTACAGGGAACTTATTAAAATCTTGTTTTCTCTCTCACCAATTTTAGAATTGCCTAAAGGACCACATGTTTCAGTGGCAAAGGAGTGAAAAATCCTAACATTTAGAATGTTGTGACACAAAATGAGTCTGATAATCTATCCATCTGTAGATAACAATCTATGGATAAAAACATTGCCTTCGGCCAAAAGAGAGATTTGGGAGAATTCAAACTGGAGAATACCCAACCACACGGTGTCTGAATGGAACCACTCTGCTCTCCTGCCCCTAACACCAAGTGAACACGAAATATGTTTTTTCAGCTTTTGTCTGTGTTGTTGTGCTTAAGGCAGAGCTATTGTGTTGATGGCAGGTTCCTTCCAGGCCCCTCAGGAGCATGAGGTCACCTCCTGACCCCGGAGGGCAGTGGGGCCACACAGTGCTGTCAGCCGTGCTGTGGTTTTCCTCATCCATAGCATTTCAGAACTTGCACTTCCCACCATCCCACCTTACCACCCATCCCACTCTCAATGGTCCCTTCTCCTCACCACACAGCAGGGCATTTCTACACTGTGAACACCACTGACACAACATCTGCTGCAATTAGGGTAGGGAATTTGGAGTAGAACACTGATATAACCAGTCAATGATCGCAGCCAGACCTACGTTTAATGGCTAAATCAGGTCTTCATCAATAGCTGTACTGTACAACAAAGGGTCTCCAACTCTTAGCTGCTTTTTGTTGGGCTTCTTTGCACACACTTGTTCTCCATTTGGCCTCTCTGCCAAAAAGCACCACCCATGAGTTCTGAAAAAACATTCTGGAAATAATTTTCACTTGTAATGGGAGGAAAAAAACCAATGCAGTAAACTGCCTGTCTGCCTCTAATAAACATTTGGCCACCACTAAAAGCTGGTTTAGATAACTCTTCACTTCTTCCCCAGAACCCTTCAAATGCTTTTTTCCCTCCCTTGGAGAAGTACATCCAGAGGTTAATAAATCTGAACTGTGACAGATCAAGGAGAGAAGTTCAAAGCAAAAAGACCTTTCCCAGCATGCCTTGCCCACAACTTCAAATCAACGGGGACACCACCTCTGCAGCTTAGTGGGGTGGAATTCCAGCCAAAGGAAAGAAGTGCAGGCCAGGGTATCTCCCATGTCCCTCCTGGTGTTCCTCAGCTAATAGCCTGACACTTCACTTCAGCAGAAAAAGGCTAAGTAGAAGGACTGGGGGGGTGAGAAGCTGGATCTGGGCTGGCACCATGCACTTGCAGCCCAGAAGCCAATGGCAACCTGGGCTGCATCCCTGTCCGGGAGGCACCCACGGACCAAGCAGCAGACACCACCCAAAATGGGGTTTATTGCAACCAAAGTTGCGCAGCGCTCCTGCTGACCAAACACAAGTTTGGATGTCTGTTGGAAATTAACTACTACACTACTAATTCCTAAACCTTAAGAAAACATGAACCCAAATGGGCACACGCTCACTGCTCAAGGAAACACTTCCCACACCAGAGTGCCCAAGACACTACCCACCCAAAGTGGGGCCCAGGCTCACTCCATCCACAGAGACTCCCTCAATCCATGGCAGTGTCCAAGGGGAGGGTCTGACTGCCAGACCTGCTGCTCTGCCAAGATCCCACTCCCCTGGCTCTTCGGCAGGACCCCAGTTACACCCCGGTCTACGGGGTGCTGTGGCCACTCTGGCTGAGGGTATCAGCCCCAACAAAACACAGACAAGCGCATTGCCACTCGGATCCCACAGGACGGGATGCATCCACGAACCTTTGCTGTTACTATTGAAGTTAGACTCGCGGCGGCAGCTGTTAACACATCAATTGTTAAACACCACTGCCCATCAGGTTTACCAACTGGCCAGACTGGAGAATTGTAAGGGGAGCGGGTGTGGCTAATTATCCACCTCCGCTCCAGATCACTGATCACTCGTGCGACAGCCCGTGTAGCTGTGGCTGGCGGGGCGGGTTGAGCCCACAGGGCACTTTAGATCGCAGCCGTGCGGGAGAGAACTGCAGGGTCCCAACGGGAGCCCCTTCCACCCCGCGACTCCCCAGACTCCGCACACGGCCACTGGGCAGGTACCACCGCCTCTTCCAGGGGCTCAGAGCCACCTCCACGGCTGTCATCTGCTTTTCCCCAGGCAGCCGAAACCGAGTTTGAGCCAAGAAACGTTTTTCAGCTGCCCCCATTACTCCGGTCATGTTTATGAATTTCTTCGAGGGCTCGACTCCCAGGTCCTCGGATATCTGCTTATTTAGGACGCTAGTTTGGACCCCTGTATCAGTTAAGGATTCTAAACTTACTCGCTCCGGACCGACAGGAATATGTATATAAGGTTCCCCGTCAGCAGACCATTGGCAAGAATTCACCGTGCTGCCTGAATCCCGCACCGCACCTTCTGGCTTTTTTGACCCCTCCGGTTCCTCTCGCAGGGGCGTGAAAGGGTTAACTGCGCTGCGCTGCCCAGCCCAGCAGCGGGTGGTGCTGGGGCTTCTCCCGGGCCCTGGGTTTCCCTTCCAGCAGGTTCATCAGTGTCCGGATACGGTCGGGGGCTATTCGGTGCAGCGCCGCCCGGGTGTTCCCCGCGCCGGACCCTCAGTCACATCTCGTCTGCCTCGGGGCGGCTCAGGCTCCTGCGGGGGTCAGTCGGGTGAGGTTTGAGACGGACTCGTCGCCCCCTCCTATTCCTGCCGCCGGTGCCACCGCCCGGCCCTGCCCGTCTCGCATCACTATACTGGAGAACAGCCCTGCCCAAGGCAGCATGTGCACGGGCGGATACCGAGGGCTCTGCTGATTACTCTCTATGGCCCCCTCAATCCCTTCTCTCAGAGCCTGAATGTGCATCTTTAAAGCGTCCGGCAGCCCGGTAATGAGCGGTCGGGGTCCTCGGTGCAGCCATCGGAGTTCCGCACTGCCCTCTCTCACGCCTCGCCTGGATGCGGGCGGCCCTTTGTACTCCCAGCGCCAGCTCCGACGGTCCCGGGTAACCACCGGCTCTCCCCTATCCTTAGGATGCAACCCCAGCCCAATAAGCCGCTCGGCGTGTGATCAACTGGTCGCCCACCAGCCCGCTGCTCAGAAACACTCCGGGACCCCAACGCCCGGCAGCCTCATCATCACTCAGCAGTGTCCGATCGCCTCCCGCCAAAGAGACTCGCCACAAATACTCCCTTTCAGTTTCACCCGGCTTGTGAGAAAACCTATCCTGGAGCTGACTGAGCTCGATCCCGAGCAGAGTGGAGTGGACAGCGGTGCAGGGGCTCCCACCATGTGGTCGTCTCTGGTTTAATAATAGGGTGCACCTCCACTTCCTCCATCACCTCACTGCCAGCAGGACTATCTTCATCAGGGTCTCCCCAGCTGTCTCCATCCGAATCCTCGGGGTCTGCACCTGCGATTAATTTGTGGATTTGGACAGCCTTTTCTCTTTTCTCTCCCCCAGCACGGGCGCTTGAGATTCCCACAGCCCAGAGGCTCCTGGCTGAACCAAACAGGCACCAGGACAGCCCCTCGAGCTGCCCCACTCCGACACCTTATGGGGACTTGTCCCAGCTTCACCACGACCTCGATGTGGTTGGACCCCTTCTCCCTTGCCCATTCTACATCCGAGGGAGAAGGTGCTTGGTTGTGTCTCCTCAGCAATTCCTCTGTGGACACCCTGCCTTCTCCGCCAATAATGTCCTGGAGGCATCCATGGACCAAGCAGCAGCCACTGTCCAAAATGGGGCTTATTGCAACCAAAGCTGCCCAGCGCTCCTGCTGACCAAACACAAGTTTGGATGTCTGTTAGAAATTAACTACTACACTACTAATTCCTAAACCTTAAGGAAACACGAACCCAAACGGGCACACGCTCACTCATCAAGGGGACACCTCCCACACCATAGTGCCCATGACACCAAAGTGGGGCCGAGGCTCACACCATCCACAGAGACTCCATCAGTCCATGGCAGTGTCCAAAGGGAGGGTCTGACTGCCAGACCTGCTGCTCTGCCAAAAACTCACTCCCCTGGCTCTTTGGCAGGACCCCAGTTACACCCCGGTCGAGGGGGTGCTGTGGTCACTCTGGTTGAGGGCACCAGTCCAGACACAGCACAGGCAAGTGCAGACACTGAAGCACCAGTTAAGCATCGGGAGGTGCAGCTTAATGGCTGAGACATCAAACTGCTCCAGCACATCCTGCTTGCTTTATGTTTTGTCTGTTGGGGCAGTGGCACCTGCTACAATCCCCAGCAGTGTGGGCAGCAGGGGAGGGGGGATCCTGCCCCTCTGCTCCCAGGGCTCTGGGGAGGGAGAGAGAGAGAGAGAGAGAGAGACCCCCCTGCAGTGCTGGGGCCAGCTCGGGAGTGCTCAGCACAGAGAGACAGGGACCTGTTGGAGCGGGGCCAGAGGAGCCCCAGCAATGCTGGGAGGGCTGGAACCCCTCTGCTGGGAGGCCAGGCTGGGAGAGATGGGGGGGTTCAGCCTGGAGAGGAGAAGGCTCTGGGGATACCTTCTGGTGGCCTTGCAGCACTTCAAGGGGCCTTTCAGAAAGACGGGGACAGAGTTTTAGTGGGGCCTGTTGTGATAGGACAAGGGGTGATGGCTTGAAACTGAAAGAGGGAGATTGAGACTGGAGAGAAGGAAGAAATTTTTTCCACTGAGGGTGGTGAGAGCCTGTCCCAGGTTGCCCAGAGAGGTGGTCACTGCCCCATCCCTGGCACCATTGCAGGTGAGGTTGGCCGGGGCTCTGTGCAACCTGCCCTAGTTGCAGATGGCCCTGCTCCCTGCAGGGGGATTGGGAGCTGTTTCCACATTGCAAAAGAAGTGATGATAGTTTTATGTTGATTGGTTTCTGCTGTTTTCCTGCTAGAACTGGCTCATTGACATGAATGGTGTTGAAGACAAGACTCAGCATGTTTTCTGTGAAACACTCACAGGCTGAAAATTCCAGTCATTGTCTCATGGGAATGATTAGATGGTATACTGCAGTACGACAAATATATTCCTCCCCAAAAATCACAGTGAATTCACACTGATTTCAATTTTGTTGAGAAAAAAATTGAATGGTACACCACAGTGACTGCTAGTAATCACCTTCTGTAATGTTGTTCCCAGTCTGGGCACAGGACTTTTCCTTACATTTTAATTAAGGCATTTACAAGAGCTTTTAGGTCCAGTATCCCATAGAGGCAAAGGAACAGACACCTACACCATGAAATACAAGCAGGAAAAAATCTTACTGATCACATCCAAACAGATCTTGGACTTTTGGGACTTGAAGGATCCAAACACATCACTTCCAAATTTGTATTTGAAAGGGGAGAGAATTTAACTTATAAAATCATAGAATCAATTAGGTTGGGAAAGACCTTTAAGATCATCAAGTCCAACCGTTCCCAGCACTGTCAAGCTAAGATGTGCAAGCTGAATGGCATTTAATTTGTGCTCCTGACATCTCAGATAGTTCTGAATGGATAGAGAATTTGTTAAAGAACGTAGCTCATATTTTTAAACCACAATTACTTTGTGAGAGCAGACTGAAGTTTTTGACTAATTCTTGCTTCCTTATTATTTTGCAAAGAAAATTTATTAAATAAGAGTTAATCTGTTACTCACAGCCTCTTATCTTTTCATCAGGGATTTTGCATTTCTTCTCAAGTGTAGTCAGGTATGAAGTTGGGAAAAGGATGTTGGTGGTGTTCTGGTGGTTGATCTTTTAACAGCAAGTGCTAAGATATTGCTGTGCAGAGACATATACCAGCCTGTGAAAAACCTGCATTCAAAGAAGGCATCTTGATGTCAGGTTAGCAAGGTGTTATCACCGTTTTTTGTAGAATTTGTAGAGGTAAGGCAAGAAACAAAAGTTTGAGAAAGCAGAAGATGAAAGCCAAGAGTTTAAGCACGTGACCTTAGTCTGACTTGTGGAAGAACGAACATCTCCAGTTGTCTTCTGTAGCTATTAAAATGAAGTCATCCATTTTCATACTTAAACATGAAGTTAATGTCAGCTTTAAGCTTCTGTTATAGAAATTTGCCATAGAATCTAATTCAAGAGGCAATTGAACTTTATTAATGTGGGAGGAAATATGTGCATAATGCGAGCTATTTTTGAATCTTAACTGCCAGTCCTGCTATAGCTAGGAAGTACTTTACTCCTATCTGGAAAGCCATTATTAATAAACTGAATAATTCATCACTCCCAATTTTCAAGAAATTAGCCCTGCCTAAGGCTGAAACCAGAAGCTGTTTTAAAAAAATAATAATCCAAAAAGTTCCAAACTGGAGGAGCAGAAGGAGTGTCCTAATGTGAGGGTCAGGGAGCATCATTGCAAAATCAGCTCTATTCTTCCCTATAAAAACAGGTGAATCTGCTTTCCTATTACTTAATGGGTACCCTTATATGTATTTCAGCTCAATTTTCACAAGTGGATAAAGAAAGGACAATGTGCTCTGGAAATCTCCATGCTTCACTTTTGTAATGCCATTTAAAGAGATCCTCTGCTACTCAAACATTACCATTAATATATAGCATGGGAACAGAGTTAACACGTTTTACCTTTAAAATTAACTCTGCATTATTTGAAGATTTTTGACTTCAATACACTTACATTGATCTAACTACAGGTAGTTAAGGAACTACCTTGTAGTTGAAAGAATAACCTGACTTAGAAAATAGTGTAAATCAGGCTGGTATCACGTGCACATACAACCAAGCAAACTTTATTATTATTTTTTTTAAGGCTCTTGTATAAATGCTGTCAAGGAACAGGAAAAATAGCTATCACTGATACAGGGTTTTTGATAAAACATCAGGAGATATACAAGATTGCAAGTTGCTCTGTCAAAGAGCGACTGAAAATGAGCCAATTATAAAGTTCTGCACATGGAGTTTTCACAGTGATTTTTGGTGAATATTTTATATTATTCCGTTTCCAAAGTACTCTATAAACTCTGTAAGCTGATGACACAGATAACGTATGAGGTTCAGTTAATTGCTTTTAATAAAGCTGCAAACACAAGACCTTAGAGGAAAGAAAATAAACTTGAAATCCCAAACCAGATCACTGACATGTAAGTTAAGAATTTCCTAATGAAGTTTGGGGATTTTTAAGCACTAGTTCAATTTTCAGACACTGCTAAGTTACTCCTGATAGATTGTGCCTGGGTGGATCATGTTCTTACTGGGTATTTAATTGGGTTATTAATACTGATTTTTAATACTAATAGAAATGATACATCCATTTTAAAAGTAGTTAAGTGCTTAAAACATACTGATGAGTAAATACTTGGAATAAAAAGTTAATTATTCAGAACAACAAATATAAACTACAGTTAATCAATTTTTGCGATTTCACTTTTTTAGACCTATGTTCTGTTTCACTCAAATATGAAAATCTTGCTATGTAGTGAAACCTTCAGCAAGCTCCGGGTTTTCCTGATTTTATCCTGCAATCCATTAAAATAGCCACTGGATGGCAATGTAAAACTGCAAGAAGAAAAAAAAAAACTTTAACTCCTTCCTTACTACCACCCACTTCAACGTGCTAATAAAACCAGTGCAACAGGTATTCGCAAAGCAGAGCCCACCAGCTTCCTCTTGACTGGTAAGTTTTGTGCATTTTTCACACCTTTCACTAAGCAAATCAGAACCCCCAGTAGCAGTTTTACACAGTCCCTGCTGTTGGTTGCCTCAGGCTGGGGCTCGGTGACCAGACCCAGCGGGAGCCCAGCCAGCTCTGGATGCTTCAGGCAGACAAAACAGTCACTCTGATGGAAAAAATGATGAGACAGGCTGTCTGTAGGGGAGTTCTCCTGCTCCTGAACAGTTTAGCATTAGCTTATTTCATAAAGCATGAGTCTCAGAGTCACAGAATGGTGGGGGTTGGAAGAGCCCTCTGGAGATACTCTGGTGCCACCCCCCTGCTCCATCCAGCAGGGTCACCCAGAGCAGGGGGCCCAGCATCGCAGTGTCCAGGTGGGTTTGGAATCTCTCCAGACAAGGAGATTCCACAACCTCTCTGGGCAGCCTGGCACAGGCTCTGACACCCTCACATCAAAGAAGGTGTTCTTTGTTCTCCTCTTCCTGTTCAGATGGAACCTCCTGTGTTCCAGTTTGTCCCTGTTGCCCTTTGTTCTGTCACTGGGCATCACTGACAAGAGTCTGGCCCCATCCTCCTGACCCCCATCCTTTAGAAACTGAGGAGCACTGAGAAATTCCCCTCTCAGGCTTCCCTTCCCCAGATTAAACAGCCCCAGGGCTCTCAGCCTTTCCTGAACGCAGAGATGCTTCAGTCTCCTCAGTATCATCTTCGCAGCCTCCACTGGACTCTCTACAGTAGTTCCTTGTCTCTCTTGAACTGGGACCCAGAACTGGACACAATACTCCAGAAGTGGCCTCACTAGGGCAGAGGAGTAGGAGAACCTCCCTTGACCTGCTGGCCACAATCTACTGAATGCACTCCAGGAGCCCATTGGCCTTCTGGATTACAAGGGCCCATGCATGGCTCATAGGCAACTTCTTGTCCCCCAGCACTCCCAGGTCCTTCTCCGCACAGCTGCTTTCCAGCAGGTCAACCCCTCCCCTGTACTGGTGCAGGACCCAACATTTGCCCTTGTTGAATTCCATGGGGTTCCTCTCCAGCCTGTCTTTCTTGATGCCATCACAACCTTCTGGTGAGTCAGCCACTCCCCCAGTTTTGTATCATCAGGAAAGTTGCTGTGGGTCCACTCTCTCCCTTCATCCAGGTCACTGATGACTACATTGACCAAGTGTGGAACCAGTCCTGATCCTTGGGGAACTTTGTGAGCTACAGACCTCCAACCAGACTCCTCAGACGACTCCTCATATACTCCATAGTGGGTCCTCCTCAACCCCCCCATGACCATAGTTTCCACTTCACGGCTCAGCTGAGGCATGAGCTTTGTCAGCACCATGATTACGACAGCAGAGTGGCTGAGCAATGGAGGCAAGAGCAGCCCCTGATGAAGCCTTAGTTAATAAGGCATTTAGGGGCTTCTAATCCAAATGCTGACAGATTAGCTTTGCATTAGACATGAAGAATACGTGTGCTAGAGTGAAAAAAAAATATTTTTGGAAAATAAATGTGGTTCTAAGTATTGCTATGACCTCTGTAGGTGGCCACTATTTTCATAAGGTATAGAGCTACACTCTGTATTTCCAGCATGATTATTACAATTCTTATGATCCAGAATTAAACAACATTTTCATGCAATCCATTGCACTTAGATAACTTGAGAACACCTGTGACTCTGTGGAGGTATTTTGTATTCTGGAGCATTCAAAATCTGCTCCAAACAAGAGGCCAAATTCAGAATCGGTGTCAGTCAACTTTATTTTGGAAGCTGCAGCTGTTAATTCTCATCTGGAACATGACACTCTGGCTTTGCATCTTAAACACTCACACCTACCTCAAAGTCAGAAATGGGAGAGCTTTCTCACAGACTCTTGCAACCACCTTATCGCGTCCCTTCTGTACTTCTGACACTAGAATCACAGTATCACAGCATGGTAGGGGTTGCAAGGGACCTCTGAGGATCATCAAGTCCAATCCCCCTACCAGAGGAGGACCAACACTAGAGCAGATCACACAGAAATGCATCCAGACAGGTCTTGAAAGTCTCCAGAGAAGGAGACTCCACAACCTCTCTGAGGAGTCATGTTCCAGTGCTCTGTAACCCTTACAGTAAAGAAGTTCTTCCTCATGTTGAGGTGGAACTTCCTGTCTTCGAGCTTGGATCCATTGCCCCTCATCCTATCACAATGCATGAGTTAAAAGAGATTGTCCCTGCCTTCTTGACACACAGCCCTCATGTATTTATAGCATTTCTGCAAGAGGAGTTCTGTTGGTGTATGGCTACCACTACCCTGGATGCTAATCCCTTCATCAAGTCACTGGCCATTTTCTGCCTCTGCCCTGAGAAAAATTTGTCCATAAAGTAGACATCTGGGACATTGGCTCTTCAGAGAATGGAGAGACTCATGATAGCAGAAATATAAGTGCTCAAAACCCATTTCCTCAGAGTGCCTCAGTCCCGATTCAGAAAGATCACTTTTAGAGATAAAAGGATAATTCAATCATCATTTAGTTTCTCTTCCTCTGAGACTCCCAGCCAGGAATGATTTATTGAAAATTGTCATGATAGCTGCTGTGTTTCAGACATTCTTGGAAAGACTGTTTCATAATGAGTAGCCAATTCACATGGGCATGAAAACTAACTTTATTTTAAAGACAGGTGCTTTAAAATATGTAGTAGAGCAAAAAGACAGACATTTGGATTTAAAGTGAACAGCGATTAGCTTTCCTCAGCAGTCTTTTTTAGTAGCAATCACCTGTTAATTATTTACTGCCAGATTTGATCTCAGAAAAAAATTCTTTGGCTTTTGTTAGCTTTGCTGCAGTCACTGCTGCAGAATCTGGCACATGGCGATTCCAAATTTCAGGCTCAGTTATTCACTTTTCTTTTTCCCATGGTAAAGTTCAAACTGACTTAAATGACAAATTTCCTTCAGAAAGGGATGTGGGATTTAGTATTTTGTCAGCGTTACACAATATATATATAAAAGCAAAACCTGTTCTCTTGGCAAACCAATTAAACCCATGAACTTTCAAGGCATCCTATTTGTCAAATGCAAATGAGTTCATTCAATATGGTGGGAGGAGGAACTCAATAGCAGAAATCTTGAGGGAATAAAAGGCTCCACAAAAGCTGCTTGTTTTTACAATGAAACGAGGCTAATGTGGCATTTAGATATAGCAAAAGGTAGATATTCTTTCCTTAAATGCAGTGAAATGCTCTAGCCATTGGACTTGCATTCATTTACAACCTTGCACGTGAGCTCCAGCACCCACCTGAACCCCAGTCCCACGCCCTGCTCTGGACTCTGCTTCTTACAGAAAGGCCATCGAGGGAACAGTGGGTGGAAGAAGCCTGACACAGCCAATATTCAGGCGCTATGTGCGTGATGAGGACATTCCTGCAGCCAATAATTTACATAAGGCAGGTGAAAAATAAAATAATAAATGTCATCTCAGGGGATCTGATCAATACCTAAACGGCAGGGGGCAAGGGTATGGGGCCAGACTCTGGTCACTGGTGCCCAGTGACAAGACAAGGGGCAATGGGCACAAACTGGAACCCAGGAGGTTCCATCTGAACAGGAAGAGAAAGTTCTTTGGTGTGAGGGTGTCAGAGCCTGGCCCAGGCTGCCCAGAGAGGTTGTGGAGTCTCCTTGTCTGGAGAGATTCCAAACCCGGCTGGACACTGCGATGCTGGGCCCCCTGCTCTGGGTGACCCTGCTGGATGGAGCAGGGGGGTGGCACCAGAGCATCTCCAGAGGGCCCTTCCTACACCCACCACACTGGGATTTTGTGATTATTGCTGCAGTGTCTTGACTAATTCTACTTTCTTGGGGTTTTTTTTAAATGTCTAACAGTAAAAAATTAATACTTCCTACAAGCTGTATATATACTAGTGGAAGAAATATTGACCAGCTTGCATCAGTGAGTGCAATCACCCTTCAGAAGCTAGTTAGGAAACAACTGCCTCTGTAGCACTGTTGGGAACAGCTGATGTGTCCCCATGGTAAAAACCCGGAGGGAATTAATTGGTGAGGCTTTCCTAAAATGAGCAAAGTGGCGAAAAAAGTTTGCAGGGCTGTGAAATGAGAGCGAGGCTGTCAGCCTATCACAGCCAATCAGAATCTCTTACAAGGCGAGTTGTCATTTTTGCTGCGCGCACACAGCTCCAAAGAGAGTCCATCTTCCAGTGTTTTTCAGTCATTGCCTGGATAGTTCCATAAGTTACCCAGATAGCACATCTGCAAAGACATGTTATGGTTGTGTATGGCTGCTAATGGAGAATTCCCCTTAATTTATGGCTTCTACCTTTACAGCATTTTTTTTTATTGTTATTCAAAGCATTTGTTTGAAAACTAATGAAGCACGTAATCATTATAGTAATAGGCTTGTTCTTGAGATTTACTGGGGAGAGTTTGGGCTGACACAAATAACATCTAACTAGTCAATTACTGTCCTTCCCCGAAGACTGATCTAGGAGAACATCAGTGATTATCAATATTAAAAGACAATATGCCACATCCAGTGCTTTCCATTTTACCTCTGTCCATAGTTGTACACATTTTGCTAATTAGAAACAGGAAAGAAAAAAACCAACACATTTGGCACCTGGCCCTTTCTGTAGGAGACCTGGCTGACGCAGAGCCCCTTCAAGCCCACCCTCAGGAGCGAGATAGCAGCAGGTGCCTCGGGAGAAAGGCAAAGTGACATCAGATTGGCAGGTCCCACGACTATCCTGGTTTGATCTAGAACAGCACGAATTCTGTTCAGTGCTTTCACTTCCCAGCTCAGTCCCTTCTCAGCCCCTGCCCTGGCTGAATTTCAGGGCACATCTTTTCAGCCAGTCTCTGCTTCCAGCAGTGACCACGCTCCATGTTCAGAGTCACTGCCAAGGGCTGGCAAGGGCAGAAAGGCTCTTGCTTAGACTTGCTCCTCTGCAGACCAAGGTCACTGCTCAATCTTGTGCCCCACACTGGGGAACAGTGAGTAAGAGGTGACACCTGCAGGGGGGAGCAGCCAGGACAGGTAATCCTCAACTGACCAGGGAGGGAGTCCATCCCATATACATCATATCCAATATAAAGCTGAGGGATCATGAGGGCCAAACATCATCTTCAACAGCTGGCATCCAAGGAGGACTCCCTCCATTCTACCTTAGATCCAAATCCCTGTTCCTGAATCCAGATAACTCTGGCAGGCTAAATATTCCCAAAAAATCTACATAATTCTTATGTCTGTGTGTTGATTCACCCATATTTGCAGCCCTCTTTTGCCACACCTACCTATGAGATTCTCTCTTCCCATGCTTCTCACAGGGTTAGCAATTTACAACAGCTTTAGGCAGCCCAAAGCAACGTCCCCCCCCTGTCAAATTGCTGATTCAGAGTAATTATTGCTCCTGGGTGAGTGCAATTTATGCGATAATCGTGCAGCTTCTGTTGCTGGCATTCCCCTTTTCCCTCTGGTTTAGGAGGCAGCCTTGTTCAGCACAAACATTCGTACAACTCATCTAGGAGAGGGCATATCCTTGACTTACCATCATCTTGCGATTCTTTGCACATGACAGGTTGAAAAATGTGTACACCTATTTTCTCTGATGGTTCCCTTATCACTGTGGGCCTTCCTGAGGTTAAGTCTGCTCAACCATTCCATTGTGATTCTGCAAGCAATGTTAAGGCCATTAGCTGTGTCCACAGAAGGGAGGCTGTTATAAAACTTGATGTGCTTATTAATCATGGATTCAGTAGACATTCTGTGTCAGTCTTCCAAGGGTCTGCTTATGCTTCATTGATGATGTACAGGGAGGGTTTGGGGGGGAAGTGGTGTAATTTTAGATCAGTATTTATGTCAGGTAGCAGACTATGTTCAGTATTTCCATATGGGTTTCCACCCAAGCAAGAACACTCAGCTCTTTTTCACTTTTTCCCACTTCTACTTGCATATAGTTTGCTCCAGAGTGAGACAGAGAAAAAAAGGGCAAGTTAGAGAAGTTTAAGAGCAAGTGGCTGCAGACAAACATTCACTCTTCTTGATCAGTAGGGGAATATCATCCTTCCTTTGTCATCATATATTACCCAGTATTACTCCAGTATTATGACATCATTTTGGGGATAGGTAAAACCAGTATATTAAGAACTGTGTTTCATGCTGATCCATTCCACCAGGGGATTTTAAAGCGAAGCTGACAAAAATCTCTATTCCTCGAACCTTACCTGCCTAAAGCTATAAAGCACTGGTGGCTTCAAGGCTGCTAATTCAATATACCTCAGGAAGATTGTGCCTGCATATTCATTTCTGGATTGACAAACTGATTCAGTTAAGACACGTAGAAATGCTTTATGCTGAGGGTAGTGAGACCCTGGCTCAGGTTGCCCAGAGAGGTGGTCAACACCCCATCCCTGGAAACATTCCAGGTGAGACCCAGTACACTGAAATAAGGACAGTTTAATAAAACAACACAGAGAAGTAAACAACAGTACTAATGAAAGCACAAATAAAATGAGAGACTAAGCAAGTAATAGAAGCTGGGAAAGCTCTACCTGTGTCTGACACACCAACTCACCCCACGCTGGCAGCAAGCTGAAGCTACACACTGAAGGAAGCTGAAAACAGGTGCCTTCATCCTCAGCCAGCCCTCCCCTTGTATAGGGGCATGGCTCAGTGTGGTACTGATCCCACTGGCTGGCTCAGTTGTTTAGCCTAGCTGTGGCTCCTCCCAGTTGCTTGGGCCAGCAGCTGCTGGTGATAATTAATCTGACCTGAACCTATGACAGTGAACCAGGGTCTCGCCACTCTCAGAGTCAAAAATTTCTTCCTTAGATCTTGTCTAAATCTGTTGGTTTGTTTCAAACTGTTCCCCCTTGTTCTGTCCCAACAGGCCCTGCTCTAAAGTCTCTCCCCACCTTTCTGACAGGCCCCTTGAAGTGCTGAAAGGCCACCAGAAGGTCTCCCCAGAGCCTTCTCCTCTGCAGGCTGAACCCCCCCATCTCTCCCAGCCTGGCCTCCCAGCAGAGGGGTTCCAGCCCTCCCAGCATTGCTGGGGCCATGTCTGCACCCAGCCCTGGCTATGGATGAGAACTCTTATTGTTCAGAAAACAACTGGCTGCAATGCTGTTATAATTGCATTTTCCTTTGATTGCCTACATTTGTTCAAATCCAATAAACTAAAAGTGAAATGCAGTGAGGCAGAAAACACGCAGATCAGCACCAAAGATAATGTGAATGCAGTGGCCTGTGAACTGAGGCTCCTGAATTTTGCACATCCAGGGGAGCTGAAGACAGCAGGAGAGGAGGTCAGATTTAAGACCACCGCATGGCAGGAGGCAATATGAGTCACTAGGTCTAGTCTCCCAGCTCACATATCATGGAATGCCTTTCACTGGTTTATTGAGCTCTGTGTGTCGTAAACCTTCATGACGAATGCACAGGCTGGCACTGTTGTTTCAAATCCTCTGCAAATATTGCTTGTCGTCCTCCCCGATCCAAAAAGATAAGATTAAAAATAAAGTACTCCTACCCTTTGACTTGCTCGCCCCAATCCAATCTCCTGTTTTAATTTCTTTCTTCAATTTTGGCAATGCCGTTTGTGTTCCTTTTGAGAAGGAAGCCTTGGTATTAGCTGACCTGGCCACACATCAGAGCATCAGTGTTCACCTTCTGCTTTACCTCCATGGCTGCCGAATTTGCCATCGTTCCACCTCAGGTGGAATCATTAACTACAATATCCTGTCTTCCCACAGTCCAATAAGTGCTGAAACCCCACAGCCGTACACCACAATTAATCTCTTGTGATGTTCAGGTACAGAACAGATTCATGTTTGATTCTCTCTACTGGGACGTTGCTCATTAGGGGTTGTAAAATAAGAGGTTTAATGATAATGGGTGGGCCTCTCTCCTTTCTTTTTCCTTTTGCCTGTACTTAAGCTCAAAGATCTTATTTTCCATTTAATTTGCTCTATTTTATTACTTTTAATGTGATTTTTTTTTTTAATACAAGCTGCTTTTTATGTGCTTTTTTTTTTTCCCCCAGTGGGCTATATCTCCTGCCTCCAGGCTGTGTGCTCTATGGGATGCCCTTAGCACCCTGACTCAGATCTCGCCAGCCTTTGTTTGGCCAGACAGTGACCCATCTTATTTCATGGCTTTTCAAATATCACCGTCCAATGAATAATACCTAGATGCATTGCTTTTCTGATTGCTTGAGAAGTTTTAGTTGTTCCTTCAATTCCTTTGAAGCCAAGCACCTGATTGTTTCCTTAAGTTAGAGCTCAGAAATGTAAAAGTCAAGCTATTAATTGTCAGCACTAAGCCTTCAAATGTCTAGAGGGATGTCTGCCCTTTCGTTTGATAATGTCCCTGATAAATCCCAAACTGAGACACTGGTACGTATTTTAGGGAGTTTTAATTAGATTCTGTTTTATCTGTTATCAGGCATAGGAAGGTAAATGCAGTTTCTTCTCAGATCAGTAAAATTTGTGGAAGAGTCATAGATCTGGGATGAAGGCTCCACAGCAGCTTTAATTGATTTTTTTCTTCTTTTTTTTTTTTTTTTTCTGAAGTCATTATTGTAATGGACTCTGGATGGAAATAACCTAAAGCTCTTTCACACCAGGTCACACCGATCTGCAGGACGGATTTGCCCAATTTCACGAGGACTCAGATAAAAAAGGCTCATGCTTTCAACTGGAGAAGTGCATGCTTATTTTAAACACTAAACGAGGATTAAAAAAAAAAATCATTTGTTATTTGATTTTATTTCTGAAATAAGTTTACAACTTCCCTCTGCCTTTGTCCCTCAGACTTTATGACACAACTGGAACCCCTCTGCTGGGAAGCCAAGCTGAGAGAATTGGGGTGGTTTTTTCCTGGAGAAGAAAAGGTTCTGGGGAGACCTTATTGTGGCCTTCCAGTATTTGAAGGGGGCCTACAAGAAAGCTGGGGAGGGACTTTTTACAAGGGCTTGTAGTGATGGAACAAGGAGCAATGGCTACAAACTGAACGAGGGTAGATTAAGATCAGAAATTAGGAAGTTCTTCACTATGAGGGTGG
Organism: Todiramphus chloris collaris; assembly: GCA_025345505.1. Taxonomy (NCBI): domain Eukaryota; kingdom Metazoa; phylum Chordata; class Aves; order Coraciiformes; family Alcedinidae; genus Todiramphus; species Todiramphus chloris. Next base: position 7,441,253 of record JANVCC010000047.1, on the reverse strand, counting down.
TGAGACACTGGCACAGGTTGCCCAGGGAAGTTGTGGATTCTACATCCCTGGAAGAGTTCAAGACCAGGCTGGATGGGGCTCTGAGCAACCTGGTCTAGTGGGAGGTGCCCCTGCCCACGGCAGGGGGTTGGAACTAGGTGATCTTTAAAGTCCTTTCCAACCCAAACTATTCTAGGATTCTATAATACTATGGTTTTCAAACACAAACAATGAGAATAAAAAAGAAGAGTGTTGGCATAGCAGTGACAAACTTTCCAACACACAGCCTTCTGTCGCCTGGTCTTTACCATGGCCTGCAGAACCCCATGGAGCCAGGACACAGACACTTCAGCATTAACAGTACCTGGAGAGAATGACTTATTTTAAAAACAGTCTATCAAAACCAGCAGATCAGCGGATTGAGCAGGGAGAGTCTGCAGGACTCTTATTAGATAACGCTGAATTAACAGTCTATCTTAAATCCCATCTGTTTGTAAACCACGGGCAGTACACTTAAGACCCCATGGAAGTGTTTCTCTCTGCTCGAGACCCTCAGGGTCATCTCTGCCTTTTGTTTCCATGGATTTTTGGGTTCCAGAAAAGCAGGTAACTGCAGTGACTCATTGAATGTAAAATACTTCAACAGTCTTTGCGGGAGGGACTGGGAGTTCTGCCAGCAGACCATAGAGTTATGCTTATTTTTGGACTCTCTGCACCCATGGATGTTTAAGAAAATCCTGTTAATTTGGGCAATGACTTTAGGAAAGGTGGGGATACTCTCTCATCCCAAGCTGATGTGTAGCGCCTGATCACAGGATGCTTCAGAGAGCCACAGGCAGCTGACCTGAATCTCCTCCAAGCACCAAAGGAAGTCTGGGAGGAGTTGCAGTCCAAAAGAAAGACAGAAGGAAAGACATGAAAACATGGATTCATCCTGCATGAAGGCCAAAGTAAGTAGGCATATGATGGATACTTTGATGATCTGACTCCTCCTTGTGAGACAGGCCAGGAAACCCCTCATTTTGGATCAGATTAGATCTAGGCAAGGATAACTCAGGGTCTCTCTTCTGCTCTCCAAAAATTGTTATTTTCCTTCTTCTGATACATTCAAAATGTAACAAAATGACCTTTTAAAGCTCTGTGAAAAAGAGAACAGCAGTTATACTAAAAGATACTTCATGCAGTTTGGAGGATCTGTTCCAACCTTTCCGGTTTGATTCAGAAAGCCACGGACCTTGAGTAGGATTCAGGAGCCACCCATTTGCTGACAGGCAGGTACAGGCCATTTTATGGGTGTTTGTCAATGTAGATGGGAGTGTTGATAAGTGTAGTGATGAATAACAGAGCAGAGAACTCTTTCATTACTGCAGCAGTATCCTCCATGTAATGACTTCAAATACACTTAATATGGTGTCAAATCTGTCACCACATCGGCCATAAGAGGAGAAAACTGAGACACAGAGGCTCTGTGCAGATGACCAAACAAATCAGGACAGGGCCCTTGATGTAGACAGTGGTGTGCCCCAAGGCACGTCCCTCTGCTAAACTCTCCTTTCCCTGTAGAGAAGTGGGCAAGCACCTAAGGCAAGTGGGTTTTGATGGTGTTCAGGAGAACTCAGCACTGGGGAGGACACATCTTGAATCCTGGCTTCAGTTTTGAGTCCCTCACTCCAAGAAGGACATTGAGGGGCTAGAGAATGTCCAGAGAAGGGCAATGGAGTTGGGGAAGGATCTAGGGCACAAGTGTGGTGAGGAGCAGCTGAGGGACCTGGGGTTGTTTAGTCTGGAGAAAAGGAGGCTCAGGGGAGACCTTCTGGTTCTCAACAACTTCCTGACAGGAGGTTGGAGCCAGGTGGGGTAGGGGTCTTCTCCCAAGGAACAAGCAACAGGACAAGAGGAACCAGCCTGAGGTTGCACCAGGGAAGGTTTAGGTTGGACATGAGGAACAATTTCTTCCCTGAAAGTGTTGTCCAGGGCTGTCCCAGGCTGCCCAGGGCAGTGGTGGAGTCCCCATGATCCCTGGAGAGGTTTCAAAGCCTCTCGTGGAGATGCTGAGGGCCATGGGTTAGTGGTGCCCTGGCAGTGCTGGATTAGTGGTTGGACCCAACAGTCTTAAAGGTCTTTTCCAACATAAACAATTCTATGATTCCCTGAACTCTTGTGAGCAGGAGATGAACACATGTGATACCACAGCGCAGGATCATGGGTTGCCCCTGCTCAGTACAGCCAGAGCAGCTATTTGGCTTGAGCACACACAGGGAAATAGTCACAAAGTAGGAGCTGACCAACTGGTCATTTCTGCATTTTCTGCAATTTCAAAATACTACTGCAGGTTTGCAGAAAAGAAATAAAACTTCCTGTAATCCCATTAACATGAGAGTTGCTGCTGGCCACTGACTACTACCAAGAGACATTGAGTCTCTCGCTGCTAGTCTGCATGCACCCACAACCCCAAATCTCTATCTTTTTATTCCACACTATGGATAGTTTGAGCTTGTCTTCTCTCAGGACGTCTGCAGAAAAGCTTTGACAAATCTCTTTCTAGATAAGCCCCTGCACAGGCAGTCACCCACCTCCAGGTCCCATTCCTCAGCGGTCAGGCGATCCAGCAGCTCTCCATGGGACCTTAATAAAACATTCCAGGGAAGCTCTGGAGACAGGCAGGCATTAAAGGCTGTTAACAGCACCATAATTAAAAACAAATTAACAGGGAATCTTGAATTGCCTGAAGAATTGTTCCTGCCTTGTGTCACATCTCATAAATCTCAAATTACCTTTGACATCTGACTTAGTATTTCAGAAGAGCTGCAGAGTCCAACAAACCACAGCAAAGTAGCTAAAAACCTACCAAATTCGCTTCCTTAGCACTAAGACCAGACGGCATCTTTGACAGTCTGCATGGCACTGACACTTTGAAAACCTTTTATTTACTTCAGAAGGAGAGAAAGCACGGGAGAAGATGGATCAGTAGCTGTAGTGAACATTTCGACTGTTGTTTTCCACTGAGCTTGAAACAAATTAACCCTTTTTAGCCACAGCATCCTTCCTGTCACAGGAAGGGTTAAGTAGTTTCTGCATCCTCATTTAGCCAGGTGTATATTTTAACACCTAGATAATGAATGAAAATAAAACCTTCTTCCTCCAGTATTGGTTGAGCTTCCCAGCATTTTAGAGAAGGCTGATGCCTAAAGATTTAAACTATTCCTTGTTGTATTAATGCATTTTTTTAAATAAAGCTGAACCAGAGGAACTATATGAGATTTTTGACTCCACAGAGAGCAAGAAGATTGCTTCAAAATCCACTATAAACCTATATGGTGCTGGAACTACAGGCACCTATTGTAAAAAAAAAAAACCCACAGAATGTGGTTTTTCAGGAAAACAAAGTTGAGATTTAGTGTGTCAAGCTGGCTGCGGTTTCATTAAAAACCTCATGGATACTTCATTAAAAGGTCAAATCCTATGGAAAAATATTTACATGATGATCTGAACTTTTATTTAAAACCAATGCAATTGTCCAACACCACCACCCAGCTGCAGGGAAAAGCTTGAAGAGGTTTCCCAAGTGTTTCCTAGAGACTCCAAACCTGCAGGCAAATACAAGAGACCAGAGGCAACAGACTTTAAAATTCCAGGTCTTTGTGAATTCATCCTAGAGGCTGTATTTTTTTTTCCAGGGCTGACAATTCTGCTTCCTCCCCAGAACCAAAATTTGCATCATCAGAAAATACAGCTCATCATTTTTGTCAGCTTACCAGTTTTTTCTCATTGTGCCATTTCTCATATTATATTAGTCAGACTACAAAGTTATTCAGCAGGTTTTGAGTCATTTTTGTTTTCCCCTCACAGACTAACATTTTTTGTTTAATCTGCAGAGCAATTATCAACTACACTGTATCGTGTAAATCCCACCGATTTGGGTGTTGGTTTTTTTTTTTCTCCTGCACAATTCTTGCATAGATGGAATCCCTTTCTGCTTTCTGCCAGATCAGTGTTTCACTGGCCCAAAGGAATTGCTCTGTCCTCACCACACAGCACAGGGCAGCAGGAGACTTGGAGAAAAGGGAACTGCAAAGTGTTTGACCAAAACCAGCCCAGGACACCAACAGATAAGGGACTATTTTTGTTCAGGAAATTAGTTCCTGAGATGTCCAGATGAGGCCACTGTGGGTTTATTATTATTATTTCAAGAAAGGAATTTAATGTGGTTACCTCCAAGTTTCCCGTCTCCCCAACTTCAAGCATGCTCAATAGCCTGTTTTTCTGTTGGAGAACAAAGAAAAGGAAATGTTGTGGGGGTTTTTTCGCATGCAGCGGTGAGGGTACTGGGGGAGGCAGGAAGGGAATTGGACAATGGAAGCTGCAGATGCGGAATTTCTTTTTTAAATCCCCTTTGCTGCTGCCTGACAGGCAGTGAGATAGCTGGAGATGCTGCAGGGCTGAAGCAGAGCGCATGTTGTTGTTCGATAGTGAGCTCTGGGTGAAGCTTTCCAACAACAGCCACAGACAGGCTGTACTGGGCTGTATCACAGACTTGGGGACAAATCGGCCATGTGGTGCAAAACCAGGGAAGGGTTCTGAGCACGCTGGCTGAGCCACGCTGGTAGGAAAGGAGGATTTCTGTGGTGAGAGGACAGACCAAGCCCAGCCAAGCCCCCAGGCAGTGAACTCTAATGCGTTTTGGAGATGGGAACGATGTTCTCATCCAAAAATATCTGGCCAGTTGGGGGGGGGCAGATTGTGGCTACAGGGAGACTGTGCTTCCTTTGTGTTTTGCATTCATTCGGTACTAAAAGTGACCTCCAGAATGAAGAGCTCTGAAGCAACCATGGGGACGTGGACACAAGTGCAAGCCCAGCCTCAGGGAGGGATGCTGGGCAGAGCTGTGGCACGTTCCTCATCCCAACAGTGGGATTAAAAGAAGGGAAATGCCTTATTTTCTAAAAGCTCTCTATGAGGTGTTTCTCTTCTCTCCATGTTTTCCACTGCAGCATCACAGGATCACAGCATGGTAGGGGTTGGAAGGGACCTGCAAGCAAACACAGCACCTTTGGCCACACAAACGTTATCAGTGTGGTACTGAATGGAGCAATGAAGGACCAGTGCTCACCCAGAGCAGGGGGCCCAGCATCCCAGTGTCCAGGCGGGTTGGGAATCTCTCCAGAGAAGGAGACTCCACAACCTCTCTGGGCAGCCTGGCCCAGGCTCTGACACCCTCACAACAAAGAACTTTCTCCTCCTGTTCAGACGGAACCTCCTGAGTTCCAGTTGGTGCCCATTACCCCTTGTCCTGTCTCTGGGCACCACTGACAAGAGTCTGGCCCCATCCTCTTGCTCCCCCGGGGCCCTTTATCTCTTGCTCAGCATTGATCAGCTCCCCTCTCAGGCTGCTCTTCTCCAGCTGAACAGCCCCAGGGCTCTCAGCCTAGGAGCAACCCAAAACTGAAAAGAGACCCAGCAGTGCTTGTCAGTAAGCAGTGACTGCAGGGATTGACTCCAACAAGGTCTCTGGAGCACCCTGACTCCCAGCTGCAGCCTCACACATCATCCTTCAGCATCTGAGCTCATGCAGGGTTTTACGGTGACGGTCTCTGAAATGAGCTGTTTTGGAGGGTACATCATCTCCAAATCTCTCAGGCAGCAGCAAAGCAACTCCATCACCATGGATCCACAGCAGAGGAAAAGCCCTGAGAGTCTTGTACCATTTGCTGTAATTTTCACCTCGTTTAAACAGTGCCTGAAGTTTTTTGTGTCCTGTTTTTAGGGTCCCTTTGAGTTTAAACTCACTGCATATTCCTTCCATGAGCAGAGCCAGCTTCAGCTGTTGTCGGGTATTATTACACCTCACTGCTTCCTTCCTCTCCCATCACTCCCTCAATCCTGGAGTTAAATGTCATTTATAGTTCGAGCTATTTCACTGCTAGTCACCCTGTACCCCAAAATATCCCCAAAAGACAGGAAAGTTCACTGGGAAAAGGACATCAAATGGCTATGTTTTCTGCAGCACAAAAGAGACAGACACCCAAAATTTCACTGATAGACGTGAAAGTAGCCCAGGACATTGAGGACGGAGCCATTTGGGAAGAAGTTCACAGTGGGAGGGCTCATGCTTGGCGACGTGGGTAGGAAACAATGATCCAAGTGGGCACAGATGCCACTGGAAAATGTCAGTGGTGCAGGGAAGGTGGCACCTTCTCTGGCATGAAAGAGGACTATCCTCGCCTCAAAGAGGGTATAAAAGCCAACACATTTTACGAGCATTAATTTTTTCTTTTTTCTTTTTTTTTTTTTTTTTTTCTTTTTTAACTAATCAAGGACTCACATGAAAAGTCTCCTCCATCATTGTCCTGGTTTGAACAAGCACAGGAGTAACTCTGCGAGTGATTTTCCTTCCCGGCTCAGCTCTTCTCCGTCCCGCAGAGTCTGAGCCCAGCAGCTGTTTCTTGGGCAGCGGCTGCTCCCAGCAGTGCCAACACCCCCCGGGCAGAGGCAGCACCCGGGGGGCTGCAGACCGAGGCCACTGCTGGGGCTCGTGCCCCACGCTGGGGGGGCAGAAAGGAAAAGGAGCGGCCAGGACAGGGGACCCCAAACTGCCCAGCGAGGGATCCCAGCCCACAGACACCTTCTGCGGGACAGAGCTGAGGGGGCAGGGGGGCCAAGCCCCACTCGGCTCGGATCCTCTTCCATCTTCCTCCTGCCTTCTTCACTGGCCGGCACCCGAGGAGGACTCTGTTCTGCCTTCGATCCCGAGCTGTGTGTGCTGAATCCAGCACCAGAATCCAGCTCCTGAACACAGCTCCCATCTGCTGCTGGGCCCAGTCTGGGACTCCCGGTGCCTGCTCCACAGCAGCAGTGGTGATGGTGACACAATTGCCATCAGGGGGTTGGGTTCCATACTGGTCTTGTCTATATTTGCATATATTCCATTGTGATTATTATTATTTTCATTTTCTTTAAAGCTGTTCTAGTTCCTTTCCTACTGGCTGAGTCTCTCTCCCTTATTCCCTTCCCCTCTGGGGAGGCAGGGGGGTTAACAGAGAGCGGCTGTTGCAGGTCTGAGGGGCTGCCCTGACCCTAAATTTTGACAGCAGTTTTGCATCACTTTTTCTAGTGGACTGGCAACTATTTCAGTGAAACCAGGAACATCAGAATAAAAGTGATTGTGATAACATGGCTTGAAATCTGAATCAGAACGGTGGCTTCTTTCTTTGTTTGTTTTCCTCTACAGCTTGGGTTTTTTTGAAGTCACTCTTGCTAATTGTCCTGCAGCCGTGGTATGTACCAGATAGCCAAGAAAGCTGACACGGTGAAGTTATATACAGCATCCTTGTGACCTTTTTGCAGTGAAGATACATAGCTGTCCAATAAAGCCCAGGCCAAATGACAGTGACAGCTGCCGTGCGACGTTAGTTCGAATTGAACGGGTTTGCTCACAAGTCAGGAGCAAGTATTTCATTACAGATTGTGCACCAAGACCAACACAAGCCCCCAAAAGTGAAACTTTCCCTCAGCAGCTATGGAAACTGCGCCAGTGGACTGAGATGCACTTCACAGGCTCCTCCTTGTCTCCTTGCTTTGACTTTCCCGACTCCTGCAAGCTGTCATCCTCTGTTGTCATTTGTGTGTTGGTGTAGCACTTGCAAGGGAAGAAAAACTTCATCTCCAGGAGGGGTACAGGGTGTCATGGGAATGGAGCACTCGAAGAATGAGAGGCGAAGGAGCATGTGTTTTCTGAGGAAAGGTCCAAAGTTGCCTGCATGGGAAGATGCTCTTCTCTCAGGGAAAGAGCCCAAGTCGCTGCTGAAACGGGGGTTGCGCTATGTCAGCTTGAGCCTCATCATGAAAGGGATGACCAGCACCCCCGACTTCTTGTGGGGACTGCCCGAGGTGCAGAAACTGAACCTTTCACGCAATCAGCTGGTGGCGATTCCTCCTTCACTGGGGAAACTGGACAGGCTGGTAGTGCTGAACTTGGGTGGCAACTGCCTCAAGTGTCTGCCTAAAGAGATCGGGCTGCTGAGGAACCTGAAGGTCTTGTTCATCAACATGAATTACCTGACAGAAGTGCCGGCAGAGCTCAGCTTGTGCAGGAAGCTGGAGGTTTTGAGCCTCTCACACAACTGCATTTCACAATTGCCCTTGAGCTTCACCGATCTGTCAAATTTGAGGAAACTGAACCTCAGCAACAACCGCTTCGTGCAAATTCCCCTCTGCATTTTTGCACTGAGGAGCTTAGACTTCTTACACCTTGGGTCCAACAGGCTCGAAAACATCGCGGAGAGCATCCAGTATCTGGCCAACCTACAAATCTTCATCGTAGAGAATAACAGCATACGCAGCCTGCCACGGTCTCTCTGCTTCCTCACCACTCTGGAGTTACTGAATGTCGATTACAACGCCATACAGACTCTCCCGGATGACCTCTACCTGCTGCGGCGGCTGCCGCGCATCGCCTGGAACCCCATGGACAAAGGTCTCCACATCGCCCACAACCCCTTGTCCAGGCCTCTGCCTGAGGTCATTGAGGGAGGGCTGGATGTCCTCTTCAACTACCTCAGGGAGAAAAAGGAGCACCACTGAGTTTCCGCTGAGTTTGGGATTAAGGCTGTCATCGAGACTCCGACGGATCACAGCGCTGTCCTGCACGGGCACTTCCACTTCATACCACTCAGGTTTTGAAAGCTGCGGGTGGCTTCAGTAATGGTGGGAGGAAAGCAAGGAAAGTATGATGGTCTTGATTAAGTGTGCAAAGAGCAAACTTTCTAAAAATAGCCACCTCTGTAACCTTCAGCATTGGTGTGCTTAGGGTTTGTATTTGTTTTTGGGGTTTTTTTTTAGGAAAAAAGCCCCAAACAACCCACAACAAAGTTGTTATAAAATGTTTGTTCTTCATTTGACAGAAACAAATTAAGGCAGGCCACTAGAAGTGCAGAAATGTGTGTTTGCCAGCTACTGGCTTGCAGGAATATTAATATAAATTGGATTTACTATATGTGGCTGCAGTTGCACTTTTGACTCCTGCTCACTTCTTCACAGGCAGATAAAGCACTCCATAAACAAACACTGCTACCTAAGTGAATCTCAAGGAAAATGTTTAATTTACTTTCAGCAGTGAATATGTCCTGAGCTATATTAGCTCACAGACAGTATATTGCTGGCCAGTTCAATACCATTTATTGTTTACCCCCCAGTTTTGCCCTGGCCTCTATAAATAACAGGTGAAGATCGCCGTCAATGAGGTGATTTCCTAATCCTTTGGAAGAAGACCCCAAAGTTCCCCAAAGCCCCTAGTTCCAAACCCGAGCCAGGCAGCCGTTCCTGTGGAGCCTCCAAGGGTGCCGACAGCTGGGAGCAGCACCCACACAGAGAAAGGAACTTGTGTCCTCATTCCTTCAAACGAAGGCTGTCGGATGAAGATGCTCGTTACTGGGATGAACAACTGCACTGCGTTCCCTTTCCCGCATCCCTGCCATCAGAGCCGTGGAGAAACTTTGCTTTGGTTCGTCTCCTAAAGGTGAAATATTCCTTTCAGGAAAAGCAGCAGCAAACCAATTGCCGTCTGAAGTAAGAACTTCAAAAACAAATACTTATTTTCTGTGCTTTTCAGTAACAACCAGTAGCATGGAAGTTGGGTCTTATGTGGTTTCTCATATTGATCTTCTGTGAATGTCCTTCATCAAAGTTTTATCTGGTAATAAAAAGCCAGTATGAAAGAGCTGTTAACAATTAATGCAACCTGGGTTTGGGCTTTTTTGTTCCCTCACACCAATGTAAAACAGAAGCAACTCCACTGAAATCAGTCGAGATATCTGCTTGTAAAAGTAGCGTGAAAGAGGAATGAGTCTCTAATTCCACAGCTAATTGAGAATATTAAAAGCCACGTACAAAGTGCTTCCTATCCCATGTCAAATCTCAGGAATCAGTGATTACTTCCTCAAAATTAAGGAAGGCTTTTGACGGCTTATCCTGCCTCTAGCCAAGTTAGTGGACAGCCCATGGCTGAGGAAAACCACTCTTGAGCAGAGGTTGAAGCAGCCTGGTAAGAGCAGACAATAACATCATTCATAGGTATCTGCAAGCAAAGGCAGCACATTTGGCCATGCAAAGGTCATCGCTGTGGCATGGAACGCAGTGATGAAGGGTCGGTGCTCACAGGATATTCCACCCTGGGGCGGCCTACCCTGGTATTTTACTACATTGCATTGTTTTGTGTGTCCTTTGCTATCTGAGTCAAGAATTTCAGTGTTACACCCAGGAATTGCAGTTTCCAAGTGTGCACTCAAGGACAAATCTCATGTTTCTAGCAACTGAGGAACCTCTTCTGAAGGGCACATTTGCTTGAGCTTTGGGCAAACACCCAAACAAAGTGAGCAAACAAACACCAAAGCAGTTATTTTGTGACTTATTCTACTTGATATACGCTGCAAATGAGAAGATTTTTTATGTGTAGTTTTCCATGTATTTATTTCACCCGTGAAATGAGATTTATAGCAAAGTCACAAGTTTTTTTAATGAACGATAGGTCTAATAAATTAATATGTGATTCAATTAGCGACAAGAAATAAAGCTGCAATTATTTATAGAAATACCAGTGGACAGTTCTTGGAGGAGATTAAGCACAGATTATTAACTCTTCTAAATGTCCATTTCATACCCCTAAGTCACGTAAACACTGCAACCCCGCCACAGCACTTTGCAGGAAAATCAGATGCTCGTGGCATTAATCACCTGCAAAGATTTTCCACATCTCAGTATCCAGGATTAAATGACACCAGATAGCCTCCGAGGTGACCTGACTGGAAGAGGCATGCACAGCAATTGAGATGGAAGGTGTGAGAGTGGGCTGTGTGTGCTCATTAGGATCCCACTACGGAGGGGGAGAAACAGGGACAGATTTGAGAAAACAGACTCCAGACTGGGGATTAAAAGGCAAATTTGACATAATTAAAGGCTCCTGGAAAAGCAGCTATAATACGAAGTGCAATACCAATAATTTAAAATTCAATTATTCAATTGAATAATAATAATCTTTTACTCAAGCTAATAAAGCTTTGTAAGCATATGAAGCACATAGAAGTCTCTGCCTTTTTCAACAGAATAATAAAATTCATTGAATAAATGGTACTTTAATGTATAATTCAGATCTTACCATTAAGAAGATAATTTCTACTGAACTGCTTTAGTCTTTCTTTCATTCCTCAGTCAAGACCCTTATAAATAGCTTTCTTGGAGATACAGAAAATGACTCAAGGTAGTGTTCTGAATTCTTCCTGTAAAAAGAAGAGACTGTACCTCACAGTTCATGTAAAGAAATATACATGAGAGGCAAGCAAAGAGATATATATTTGCATCTGAAGGAGAGCAAGAAAAGAAAACAAGCAAGAGGTGCAGGAGAGAGGTAGAAAGCGTAATGTCACATGCTGGCCCTAGTTTTGAGCAGGGCATTAGCAAAGAATTGGTGGATCTCAGCGTTGTCATTTGATACTATCTGTACAGATGACAGGAGAAAAAAAAGGAGCTGAAAGGCTGCAGGGACTGTAGCATAATAATAATAATAATAATATACAATAAACAATAATAATATTTAGATATTTAGTAATAAATTACTAATTGTGTACTTATTAAATTAATATAATAAATACTGTATTATTAAAATACATTTCATAATATATGATGACAGAACCACTGCTATGTGTATATTATGTGATACAATTTGGACTTACAATCTGTCAGAGAACTGTATGTGGAATGTTACACTTGTTTCTAGGGCTCACTGAAGTTTTCTTATCCCAGCAGCATCAATTATTTTTGTTGTTATTGGTGGCGGTGTTCTTCAAAGGAATGGAAAAAGTAGGATTCACTCATGGATACCCTCTTGGCAGGGTGACTTTTCTACAGCTATCACTCAGAGAAGCTCACAAAGAGCTTAGAAAAATCCTCAATGTGGATAAAACAAAGGGCAAAGCACAAGAACAAGGGAGCAAGAACATAGTCAGGGGTCAAATAGTTGGGATAAATATAATATAACATGGGGCCACACAATTTGTTCCCCAGCAATCATCAAATACACTGGTGGCACCTTTGGTGAGATGAGAAGATTCCATCTATTTCTATTTTAAATCAAAAAGACAGCTGCATTCTGTGAGAAATTTAAAGTCTGGTCAACAAGCAAAGCCTTTGAAAACTGGGAGTTTTCAGGTTCTTGGCCTGACCAAAGTTAGTGACTTCAGACTCTGAGTGAGAGGAAAACATTTGAATCTGAAGTGTTACTGTTAAGACCTCACTGGAAGTTAAAGCTGAAATGCATTGTAGCCACTGCTCTGGGGCTACTGGCCAAACCTGCCATGGAGGTAAAATTCCCCAGATCCATTGCAATGTCCCACAGCACTATGGGCACTCATCCGACCAGGAACACCAGCCTGTTCTCTGAGTGAAGCAGCGAGAACCTACAAAGACCAATTTCCAAGATGCATTTCAAAACATTTCAGATTCCAGATGGAAGATCTTCAAATTCAGATTAAAGATTTTAGGATTGTGGGTTTTTTTTTTTTTTTTAAATAGGCCAGAATTGTGGGGTTTTTTTCAGACTTGACAATATTTTCTCCATACTTTTCTTCATTTTTTTGTAATTTTTTAAAGTTTTGTTTTGTTAACCTCAAAAAGAGTTACTAAGTATTTTTGCTATAGGTATATTCATTTTGCAGTATAATCTTTTTCAAGACATAAATGAATTCATTTCCTATTACTACACCATAGCTTCAGGAAACCAGCTCTTTCAGTTAACATTTTTAAGAACTGTGCAGTCACCATTTAAGTGAAGGAGGATGCACCAAAAAAATATTGCCCTGGTCTAAAACTATTGCAGTGGGAAACCTTCCAGTATCTGAAGGGGGCTACAGGAAAGCTGGGGACGGACTTTTTGCAAGAGCTTGTAGTGGTAGGATGAGGAGTGGTGGCTTCAAACTGGAAGAGAGGAGATTTAGATTAGAAATTAGGAAGAAGTTCTTCTTTATGAGGATGGTAAGACACTGGAACAGGTTGCCCAGGGAAGCTGTGGATGCTCCATCACTGGAAGTGTTCAAGATCAGGTTGGATGGGGCTCTGAGCAACCTGGTCTAGTGGGAGGTGTCCCTGCTCATGGCAAGAGGATTAGAAATAGATCATCTTTAAGGTCCTTCCAACCCAAACCATTCTATGATCCTGGAAAGATTTGAACACATTCTTCTCTCAACCAGCACGTTCCTTGTAAAAACATATCACAACATATAATTTCCTCAAGTTGAAAAATCATCAATACTTCAGCTTATTTCCTTAACCAAATCAAAAAAGAAGCCTCAGAGATCTTCACCACCTAAGGCATAAATAAAGGGAAGTGAAGAGAGAGAAAGCAAGCAAAGAAATGAACTAATCACCTGGGCAGTATGGTTTCACCAAATTCCAAGGATAGGTTTGCTGCACAGCCTTCAGACAGCAGTTCTTGAGTGATTCCAGGAGTGTTTCAGGCTGCCTTGCACAATTCTAGTAAGTAACATTAATACGTAGGAAAATAATTATAAATTATTATATTTTATTATATTTAAGATATAAATGATGAAAACAGTTATCTAAATTGCCATTCACGTGTGTAGGAGCTGAAATCCTGGAACAGTTACAGATGAAAGAAAACTTCCACTGACTGCATTTATATATGGAAAAAAAACCCCCAAACCCAGGATTTAAAACCGCAGTACATGTTTAAATGGGTACAAGGCTCTAGATATGTTGGAACCTGAGGTACACTTTAATACTCACATGTGGAGTAAGTGAAAAGCCTTTTGTAAAATTGCATGGTCCTTCCTTTGCACAAGTAAGAGGCAGAGCAATAATGACAAAAGATGAAAAAAGAGATGTTGTTCTCCTTAGAAACGTAGTAGATTATCTGAATATCCTGAATATCTCAAAAGGAAATCAGATTCAAAGATAAGATTTTTTTTTTTTCTAAGTTGGAATTACATAAGAAAAGTTTTTTCTCCCTTCCAGAAGTCCAGGGAAAAGCAGAGTGCTGACAGTATCAGTTTTAAGTTCTTCTTTCATCTCCAGCCTCCACTGATTCCATGTATTCATCTGTGGTGCAACAAGGACCAATCAACCTTCAAAACCCACCCCTCAACCCTGTCTTCTTCAGCCTGGAGGTACCACCAGCATCCTGCACCAGTCCGGGATTACCCCACTGGGTTACTTTGCAGGGTTTAGTGTCAAAGCCTGAAATTTATCCCCTGATGCATGTGAAATCACATCATGAGTGGCTAAAAAGGTGTTTTCCAGTGAAGCAGGAAGTGTAGCAACAGCTTGAGAAAAGGTCACTGCAAATTACACTGCCTCATAAAGTGAGCTTAGCCAGGCAGACCGAAAAGAAGACCAAAGGGCAGAGCTTTATGCGTTTCTAGGGCTCAGAGGAGTTTCAGATACCCTAAATTCATTGATGGATAGCCTGGCTTTAATTTCCACTTCCCAGACAATAAGAAAACCCATATTTCTCTTTCCCTCAAAGAGTTGTATTGAAAAAAAAAAAAAGAAATTTGGTTTTGCCATATGAAGTTCAGAAATATGAAATTTGGAATACCTTGCTTCCATTTCTTCCACATCTCCTCGTGTCATGGACATATTCATAGAAGTAATAAGTTATCTTTCCCCTCCTGCAAAGCCAGTGTTGCCAGGTGTGGGTGGCCATGAAAATAGAATCATTGAATCAATCATAGAATCACAGGATAGTTTTGGTAGGAAGAGACCTTGAAGGTCATCAAGTCCAACCATCCACAAAGTCCTGGCAGTGCTGGGTTAATGGTTGGACTTGATGGTCTTGAAGGTCTCTTCTAACCAGAACAATTTTATGATTCTATGATACGTAGTCACTTCAGTAAGGAGCCAAGACAGCTAATCCAGTTTCTTCGATACTAGCTATTTGCATTTTCCCATTAAATATGTTGCCTTTTTCATTTAATTTGTCCTTCCTCCCTATTTTATTATGTTCTCTCTTTTCTGTTGCTACCCACTCTCCTTCTTTTTTTTTTTTTTGGTTTTGCCTCTTTGTTTCTTATTAACGAGTTTCAACATTTTTAATTAAAGTTGACTGCTTGACTGATGCCAGTTCAACCCTCCTTTTCTGAATTTGCCCTCCAAAACAAGTTACTCATTAGCAGAGGCCTGTCTTCATCAGCTACACAGCGGGATAACAAAAAAAAAAAAAAAAAAAAAAAGGAAAAAAAAAAGGAAAAAAACCCAACCCTAACCAAACAACTAAATAGAGTAAGTGAAAAAAGGTGAAGAAGCATCAGGAAGCAGTAACGAGACGGAAGAGCAGAATATACTTTGCCCTTAGAATATACTTTGCCCTGAGTGGCATTTTTCTGTGCCCCTGTAGCTCACAAATCCTCAGTCTCTCAAGATTCTAGATGGGACATTTATGGTAATGAGCTACAGAAGGGCTGTGCAGGAGGTGAAAGAGTCTCTGCATGACTGTGAACAAAGGAGAAGTCGTATCCTCACCTGACTCATTCTCCAGAGGTCTCCTCCTGTTCCCAGGGAAGCTCTACACAAATTCACTGCCTCTGTCACCGGTATTTTGAAAGTGAGGAATTTCAGTCCCCCTGGTTGTCATATTGCTACAGCATCATTTAGAAACATATAAAAAGTGGGAATAGATTATTTTATCTAGCCCCAGATTTTGCTGTGCACTGCTAAGTGGTGAGATTTACGTCTAGTTCTCCATTTATGCTGTAAAAAGATGCTCACCTCACTCCCTTTCACCTACATGTAGCAGACTCCTATTCTTGGGTGTCAGTCCTTTAAGAGGGAAGCTGCAGTCTGAGGCTGGAGCACCAATGTGCAACCACAACTAGAGAACGTGGCAACAACTGCACTGCTCAGGGAATGCTCCTCACCTTAACTTCAGGGCAGGAGGAAAAACAAGGCAGGAAAAAGGAAGGGAAGACAAGAGGATCCAGTAAAGAAGCACAGATTTGCTCACCTGACTTGGACTGAGCTGGCTGATGTGCATGTGTGGTGTGAAGCTCAGCACGGATCTGCTCCTACAAGCCTCGCCTACCATTGAGTGCAGTGGCAACTGTAGACATGCAGAAATGAAGAGGGCTGGACCTGGTATACGAAGATATGGTGACACCATAATTGGTGGGTGAGAAGCTGGAGCTGAGCCGGCCCTGTGCGCTGGCACCCAGCAGGCACTGGCACCCTGGGCTGCACCCCCAGCAGCGTGGGCAGCAGGGGAGGGGGGGATCCTGCCCCTCTGCTCCCAGGGCTCTGGGGAGAGAGAGAGAGAGAGAGAGAGAGACCCCCCTGCAGTGCTGGGGCCAGCTCGGGAGTGCTCAGCACAGCAGAGACAGGGACCTGTTGGAGCGGGGCCAGAGGAGCCCCAGCAATGCTGGGAGGGCTGGAACCCCTCTGCTGGGAGGCCAGGCTGGGAGAGATGGGGGGGTTCAGCCTGGAGAGACCTTCTGGTGGCCTTTCAGGACTTCCAGGGGCCTGTCAGAAAGATGGGGAGGGACTTTTTAGCAGGGCCTGTGGGGCAGGACAAGGGGTGATGGCTTGAAACTAAAAGAGGGAGATTTTGACTGGAGAGAAGGAAGGAATGTTTTCCACTGAGGATGGTGAGACCCCAGCCCAGGTTGCCCAGAGAGGTGGTGGCTGCCCCATCCCTGGCACCACTGCAGGTGAGGTTGGCCGGGGCTCTGAGCAACCTGCTCTAGTTGCAGATGGTCCTGCTCCCTGCAGGGGTGCTGGACAAGATGACCTCATAAGGTTCCTTCCCATCCAAACCAGTCTGTGACTCTACAATTCTATGATGCTGTGATACTAGTGCAATTTATCCACTAGTTCTGGAAGGGCTCAGTCAGGGCTGAAAATAATATTGTTGCTTACCTGCTGGGTGCCTGAAGGTGCATCCATTTCTTTGGAAGGTGATGCTGCCTCTGTATTGCATTTAAGGGACAGATACAAAAGCTTTTCTGCCTCCAGGGAGAATCTCCTGTTTCAAGATCCATAGAAACTCAGGGGCTGATCTGAACTGACTGTGACAAGCAGTTTTAAAGTCCCTTCTCAGCCTGACACTACAGAACATAAATCAAACTGCTGTATGGTATCATTGAACAAATGCAGTTAGACTCTTATTACATAAAAGCAGGCAAATAATATGACTAGAAGGGCATTTTAATTCATTATACTCGTTACTTGGTAGGTTGATGTCAAATATATGAAATATTAAGCAAGATATAATAATCCCTCTAGTAATGTAAAAACGTTCACATTTTTAATGTAGAGATCTCACTGATGAGGCACAATTGTTCAACATCCTTGAAGGCAGCTTTCTAAATTATGCTATTCCCCATGGCAAGTGAAGGACAGATCACAGGCTTAATGGAAGGAGCATTTTCCTTCTCCCCGTTGAACAATGGGATTTACATTTCAGCCCTCCAGCAAGCTGAGTTACTCCTGATACCTTCTAAATTAGCGCCACCTTGTCAGTTGCACCCAGGGTACGTCCTAAATTAACGAGCAGTACATTTAGGAATCCCTGAAAGGCTTTATTGTCTCCTGCCTAATAGATCATTAGCACTGTATATACTTAATGACACAGTGCGCCCACCCCTGCTCCTGGAGAAAGGCTCCCACAGGTTAAATAGGGCATCATAGAGGTCCGTTTCTGGGTTCCCATCATGCTCCTGGATCTGCAGAGGAGTTAAGGCAAACTGCACAAGAATTGTTACCCTGGCCTTCCAGTTTCTGCACTTTCATAGCTGCAGAATAACAGCAGAATTGCCGGTCCTCTGTGTCATCATTTCCATTTGATGATATAGAAGTAAATGCTATATTCGTAACGCCATCTCCAGACGAAAGAGGCCTGTCATCCCAAGGCTGGGAGGTGTGCTTCTGCATCACAAGCCCTCCTGGCTCTTTGAGACACCTACACTGCTGTGGCCATCTCTGAGCTGCGCACTCACCTTAGTGTCACCATGCCAGAGAGCAGCAGGAAACAACACAGGGAGCAGAAATGCTGATGGAACAGTTCCCATTGGGAAGGAGCTGATCATTAATATGTTCTCAGGCTGTCATACTTCGAGATGCTGGTCAAAGGTGTTTGCAAAGCTGGAAGTCAAGAAACGTTCACCTCTTCAGCCTTGTCTTTGCTAAGAACTTAACTCACTGCTGACTATGTACATCAGTAGCTGCAGTAGTGCTCAAGCAGCTTTATTCAGAGCATGGAGATACCAAGAACAGATCAATCCATGACCCCAACCCTCATTGGAGTTCCCCACTTCTGCTTCTAACACAGGAGCTTGTGGAACAGGGGTCCAGTTGCTTCAAAAAGCTTTGTTCACTTAACATCAGTGTCATAGATTTGTTCTGGTTGGAAGGGACTTTTAAGTTCATCAAGTCCAACCATAAACCTAGAACTGTCAGGGCACCACTAACCCATGTCCGTCAGCACCACATCTCCATGTGGGGATTTGAAACCCCTCCAGGGATCATGGGGACTCCACCACTGCCCTGGGCAGCCTGGGATAACCCTGGAAGAGAAGAAATTGTTCCTCGGCTCCAACCTAAACCTCCCCTGGTGCAACCTCAGGCTGGTTCCTCTTCTCGTATCACTTGTTCCTTGGGAGAAGAGCCCAACCCCCCCTGGCTCCAACCTCCTGTCAGGAAGCTGTCAAGAGCCAGAAAGTCTCCCCTAAGCCTCCTTTTCTCTAGGTTGAACAAGCCCAGGTCCCTCAGCTGCTCCTCAAACTAGAAAGTTCTGTTTGATGACTTAATACATTAAACAGCTAACGTAGGTTGCTACAGACAGAGATTCTGGGGATCTGGATTCAGCTTTCAACGTGTATTCATTTGTAGAGTTTCAGAAGCTGGTATGATGGCTTCTCACCTTTCCCATCTCTGTTGCCCTTCTCTGGACATGCTTCAGCCCCTCCATGTCAGATGTCTTCATTGTAAGGAGGGGGCTGCTGGCAGCAGAAAGCTGTTCCTAGGTGAACTGGATCCCTGCAGGCATTTGCTGGAATAAATGTGCCCGAGACCAGGCCTGGTTGTCACTTGCAGGGTTACAGGGATTCCTCACTTTTCTGAGGTAGCTCCCTCAGCCCTGTTTCCAGCAGAGGCCCCTCTGAAGTTCAGCTCCTTTCCCTCACCAGGTGTGAGGCAGAGAAAATGCTGAATCTTCTCACTTCAGAAGGAAGGTCCATCATTTTACTTACATAGTTTTTGTTGTGCTATCTAGAATAACTTGCATCTGTGAGCTTTTAATCTTGTTCTTATCTGTAGATAATGGGTGAAAGATGCCCATCATCTTCTTGACAATGGGCAGTTTCCACAACAGGAGGGTGGGGTTTTCTTCAGACTCACAAGATTACTTATATGTCTTTCTGGAGATACCTTCCAGCTGCTCAGTGAGGTGACAATGAAACAAATCCATCTACAGACTCCCTGTTACATCTTCTGTGAATAGCCGCCACTTGCCTTCTAAACATTTTAACAAAGATTCCTTGGGCTAAATTTAACCCCCTGGCTTTCATGAGTTTAGCCCATTGACTCTGCAGAGGAAAATACAGAGCTGAGTCTTGTTTTGGATTAAGCACACGAGCACAAAGAACTCTCTCAAAAATTGCCACTGCAGGACCTCAGCCAGCAAGAGGCTCAAAACCAAATAATGGGAACTTGTCATCACTCCTTGATTGCAAGTATCTGCTGCCTAAATACGCACAAAATTAGTATCTCTTGCTTTTAACAGATAACCTTGTTGCATCTGTTTTTGAAGAACAAAGTCTCCACTCTCTGTTTTTGAAGGTCCCAGTAACTAACTCAGATATGGTAGATTGAATTCCAGAATGACTGAATTTGATTTGCAATGAGAATTGGATCAACAGATTTTTCTTATCTCAATGCAAATGTCCCTCATCTACGTGAATGAGGAGTCTCAGTCAACTCTGAGTTGACTCTCACAAACTCCCAGAATTCAATTTCCTGAGCAGGAGACAGTATAGATTAGTTGGATTTATAATAAATTTCAAGTCTCCCAAGGTAGCTCCTGCCAGCAGTGCCTCCTCTTTCAGAGATGTAGATCTTGAAATAGAGGAGTCAGATACTGGGGTTAATAATTAATGTGAAGCCTCCTGATCTTACAGCTATCACATAAAGTTCCAAGAAACCAAAAAAAAAATAAAATAAAGAAGAGAAACAGAAAGAAAGTCACAAGAACTGCATCCATGATGCATCCGTGCCGGTGACGGAGTGCGCGCGCTCATTTGTTACCAGCAGAGACTGGTATTTGTGTTTTGAACCCATGCAGGAGCTGACTTGAGCTCTTGGAATTCATGTCTCTTCATAGCAAACACTTCATCACAAATTTTATCCCTTTCTGAAATTCAAATTGAGACCCTCGACTGCTAAGATTGGGTCTGCAACATGAAGCATCTCTGAAATACTGCAGAGCACCTGTTGCCCCAGAATCCCACACTAAGTTCCAAAAGTCTCACCTCCATGCACCGTTGAGAAGCCTAGGAACAGTAGCAGAGGACGTGGAGGACAGCTTGGAAGCCAGCAAAGTATCAAAGAAACAAAATTTAACACCCACAGCAGACAAATTTCAGCAATTCTGCAGCACAAGTGCAGAGAATCGGTGCCTGAGCAATGGTCTAACAAGGAAAAACAGTCACTGCTGGTGTATTTCAAGAATAGCCTTTTGCCTCCAAAGGTTTCTGATGTGGGATGTTCTGCTTTGGCGAATTTTTCTTAATGACCTATTAAATACAACACCACCTGGGCTACTGACGTTAAACTATCCACCCTGCAACATGTCCTTAAGAGAGGAAGTTTTGCAGCCAGGAGCAGCTCACAGGACAGGGAATCACACTGTCAAAACTCTATTCCAGCTCTGTCACAGCTATTTTTTGGGGGAACTCTTAAAAAAAAAAAGTAATAGTGGTTGAGGAAAGGCTAAAAATATTAGATGTATAAATGTGGATGTGTGGATTACAGTCTTAACTTCCCCCCCCACCCCAAACTGTGCACAGCAATGTGGCTACACCTGCATTTTCTGAGTTCTGCCAGGACCAATCTTTTAGAAATGACTTTTCAGAGCTATGATGAAAGGCTTTATAAAAATTCCTACCGGTTAGACTTTTCTGTTATAATTGCTTTGGATAATGTAACGTATAAAAGCATTCAGAGGTGTAAGGAGCACAGCAAAAAGGGCTGCACGTAAAAAACATGGCCTGAAACTGACACCGGATTTGCACGAGCAACAGAAAACCCTTTGACAAGGTGACAGAAATACATCCTAGAGAAGAGATTGGACAGCAGCTGTTAGGTTGCTCACATGCTCTCCACGTACCTCTCACTGATGGACTGCTTCATAGCAGGCTGATACTTCACAAGCGTCTGAAAATGCCAAGAGAAAGAAAACCTTTGGGGTTTGTTGTTGGTTTGGTTTTTTTTTTACCACAGGACAGTCCAGAAGTGGGGTTTTTTTTCAGGGGGCCTGTATGCACATTTGGGTAGAAAGGTTGGGTTTCATCCTGCGCTCCTCAGCTTGGTGCTGTACAGAGGGGCTCAGGTTTGCTGCCACTGCTGCAGCAGAGCGGGAGACCGCTAAAATCAGCTCCCTTCCATCGGGGAGGACGCGGCAGATGGCACTGTTGCTTTAGCAGTCCTGCAGCACTCTCATTTTTTATTTTTTCCCCTTTGTAGGAAGTCCCAGGTACATTTTTCCTTCCTAACCTCCCTCCTTCTGGGGGACTTTACCCCGTGCTCTGTGACCAGGTCCATCCCTGCCCCAGCACAACACTGCAGTGCTGGGGTCCCTTGGCACAAGCATCACCCCATGTTCACCCCTCCCCCTGACTCCTAGCAGTTGCCTTCTGTGGGGGAAACCTTGCGTTTGCATGATAATTTATTCCCCTTGGTTCCCTTGTATGCCCCATTTAATTACTTTGCCACATTTCTGCAGTGATCTGCTCAGATGTTAATGGCACGTTGGGGAAGCTGGGCACGTTTCTGCCACATCTCCTCACTCACAGTGCACGCGGACTTTTATCTCTTTCCATAACTTTGTAGCAGTGATTTTTTTTTTTCCCATCTCTTTTTTGATCTTTTTTGGTTGGTTGGTTTTGTTGGGTTTTTTTTTTCACCTGTTTTGTTGGTGGTTTTTGTTGTTTTTGTTTTCATCTGTTAGGGTTTTTTCCCCCGCCATGCTCAATGCCTCGATGCTTATCACCATTCATTTTACAGTTCTTACTCCAAACAAATTTTTTAAAAGGCTAAAACATTTCTGGGTTTCCCTTACCCACTTTATCATCAGTCATTTAGATGTGAAATTAGTTTAGACTTTCCTAGACGTGTTTTAATTAGAGAGATGTTTATTTACCACTAGCTGCATATGCATGAGCTGGCTTTTTAACGCAGTCCTATCCTGAACGCTGCTGAAAGCTCCCACTAAAATCAACCACAAGCAACTGGAAACTTTCTGGAGACTTAGTCAGTAAAAAAAAGTAACTGAGGAATTGCAACTGCTTTATGTCTATCCTGGCAAACGTTCACTCAAACAGGATTCTGCCCTGTTAAAAAGCTCAGGCTTGGTGCCAAAACATGTAACCCTGGGATGCCTGGACACCTGCGTGGATATGGATCACTGTTTATCTCTGGACACAGGAGGAACATGAGGTGTGGGCACTTGCACACACTTCAGTATTTGTCTAAGAAGTAGGAAACCTTCCCCCCAGGCTGAGATTGCTTATACCTATTTTTACCTCTTTCTGTGGAAGTGGTAGGGAAAGGAAAAAAAAAAAAAAGAAGAAGAAGAAGAAAGAAAAAAGTGATTTTAATGGAAAATAAAATACCAAAGTAAACCTGATTTGAAAGCCTGGAAGTTCCCTCCTCGGTGGTTGAGGCACTGCTCTTTAGACTCTAGCTTCCCAGCACCTTGGGTCAAAAAGGAGGTACTTGGTAAAGGTGTCACCAGGATCAAGTGATTGTTGAGTGCCAAGTTAAGGAAAACTTCTCTGGTATGAGGGTGTCAGAGGCTGTGCCAGGCTGCCCAGAGAGGTTGTGGAGTCTCCTTCTCTGGAGAGATTCCAAACCTGCCTGGAAACTGGGATGCTGGGCTCCCTGCTCTGGGTGACCCTGCTGGATGGAGCAGGGGGGTGGCACCAGATCATCTCCAGAGGTCCCTTTCAACCCCTACCATTCTGTGACTCCGTAAGTTCACAGTCACAATTTTGACATTAGGCTCTGTTTTGGTAACTAAAGTTATGGCTGTGCTGTGGAAGTCAAGAATTCTTCCCAACTTCTACTGTTGAGGAAGAACCATAATCACATTACTTTGAGACACACCATGCTGTGCATCATCCTTTTACAGAAACGCTTTGTGTCCTTAGATTCTTGTGGGGCTATGCAGTGAAATCCAGCATATCCCAGTCTAGATCTGGGGACGCAAGGGTTACTCAAAGTACTACCTTCCTCATCACTTTTGCCTTGTAGCTTTGAGCTAGAAGCATATTTAAGCCCCAGCAATTTAGGATAGACAGATTTTTGTGTGTGTGTGTGTGTGTGTGTGTTAAGAGATTTACAGAGTTAAAGATTTAGAGTTAGGTCCTTCCTTCAGTTCTCCTAGAAGTGCAGGATTGTTCCTTACAGCACAGAAAGATTCACCCACTTCAGGGCAAGAAGCATTGCCCTTTTGATTTGGTTCTGGCTGCATTTAGCATCCAAATTAATCTCACTATGAAAGCAATCTCAAGGAAAAAAAAAATGCATGCGTGTGTTATGTATTTTCTAGGAGAACTAACAGGGAAGAAAAACCAGGCAAACCAAAGCAAAATAAATAGGAAAACTGTAGGTTGATTTATGTAATCCTTACTCACATGAATATTAACGAACTATCCACACGAGCAGACGTCGCAAAAGCAAATCAGGATCTCAGAGGCTTGCTTTTGTTTGAAGACAGCTGGAAAACAATGTATTCTTTAATGACATATGCATGTTAATACAAATTGCATGCTCTCCGCTAATCTAATACTCATGAAATGAGCACATCCATCATGGAAATTAAACAATAACTTCGTACTCGAACAAATTCTGCAATGAATATGTTACAAAAATAATTAAGAGATAATGTCAATTGGCTAGAACTTCATCGTAAGGGAATGGTCTCCATTTGTGAGATTAAAAAACCCCAAGACAAATCACGGGCAGTCCTAAAATAAAGTCACAGGCATGGCTGTTGGATTTGTCTTTTTTTTTTTCTCAAACTGTGAGACATTCTTTGACAATATTTTATTATAATGATATTGTTTCTACTAAATGAGTTGATTGAAGGATGCTTTAGCTGACTGACAACTGTTCTCTGTAACATTTTGGAAAGCCTGGGTCTTAACTAGCTTCAATTTTTTTTTCCTCCTAGCCCATAGTCAGCTCTATCAATAAAATAATAATTTCTCTTTAATGCGATATATATTTTTGAAGAAGGAGGCTATTTCATTCCTTTATATAGCCAATTAGACATGACAAGACATGCTTTGAATACATCACCACCCACTCGTTTCTTCAGCAACATCCATAAGAGAAGCATCAAAAAAAAACCCCGTATTTTTCAAGCATCAAAAAACTCTTGTTCATATTTGGTTTCAAAGACAAGCAAAGGCTGGCTGGGTTCTTATTTAATCTCAATCTTTTCCTTGGGGCAGAAAACACTGATATTTTTTGATTCCTCTCAGGTACACTGGATTTTGCCATGTTTTCTTCCTATTGGCTGGCTGGCCTGCCTCATCTCCTGCACTGGAAAGACAGGCAATGCTCTGCAAACATACACAGTGCCCAGAGCCTCTGGGAACCCACACAAAGCTGGAAGGCAGCACTTCATTACAGTTCTGCCAAGTCTTCTTTGTGTATCCTAGTAGTTCCCAGCCTTAGTTTTAGAGCCACAGCTACCGTTCTAGGAAAACCATCAGGTTTTAGTCCCTGGCTTTCCAAATAATTTAAGAGAGAAGTTGCCCGGGTTTAATTCATACAGAGATGAAGCCAGAAATCCACATTGAAATTGTCGAAAGCCCTGTTGTGATCAGAAAGTCTAACACCAGAGCACTGGCTCTGAGAAGCACAAGTTCATTTCTTCGCCGTAGCTTGTGAAAATCAAATTCTAATTTTTCATTTCACAAAAAATCCTGCTCTGTGCTCAGTTTAAACTGATTGCACAGCATAGCTAAGGGAAAACAAAGCTGGAAAAACCTTAGTGCTTGTCAGTGAAGGCATTTCATCTTGAGCAAGATGTAAAGACATCTGAGAGCCATTAGCAAGAAGCCTCTTGCGTAGGTTCATAGAACAGTAGGGGTTGGAAGGGACCGCCAGAGATAATCGTGTCCAACCCTACGTGAAGTTCCTTCACCTCACTTCTAGGTGACCCTGTAGGTACTTCTGCATGTACAGGTGGGCTCTTTGTGCTCTCTTTTCATCTCATTTCTTTTTGCTGTGGAAGCAATGCCATCACACACAAGTGGAAGGGTCCTGACCTTCCACCCCAGATTAGCTTATGAGTGAGGCCAACCTCTCCATAATCAAGGTCCCAGCAGAGGAGAGAATTGAACCTTGGTTTCTGATTTTCCGGCCAAGAGCTTTCAGCCTTTGGTATACGATCAGAAAGGGAGCAGCATAATCTGTCTTGAAGGAGAACCAGTGGGTGCTTGAGGTTGCGTAGACAGGCAGCTCCAGCTAACACCAACTGGTACTTTGAGAACTCGTCTACTGCACCGAGCTCCTCACACGTGGTGAGACGGTAGGCACAAGTCCCAGCAGCTTGAGAAGTTTTGATGCCTCCGAGATCTGATGAAGCTGAGCCCCTGCGAATTGCTCTTTGGACTTCAATCCAATCTGAAGCCATTGTTACCTTCTCCAGATGTTGTAAGTGTTCTGATTGATGATATAAATGCCATTAGCAATAAGGATTTGGGGTCTGGGTGGGCTTTTTGATGTAGCAGTGGCACTTCCACACAATGAAAGATACGACTCATTATTTTTAGCTTGACATTGTCATTAACTGTAGCTATAAAAATGCATTTTACCTCTTTGAGAATACAGACCTAATCTTGCTTCCATTTAAGTTAATGGCTAAATTGCTATTGACTGTGGTGTGAAAAGCCTCTACTCCCCTATATATTTAACTGCTGTAATGTAATTGCTTCGCTGTATGGATCAGTGTTTGTAACACAGGATTTAAGTTAATAATCCTTTTTATATTGCTATATATGTGAAAGGCAAACTCATAATGAAGAAATAATACGGTCAGCGCGGGCAATAGGAAAGATTAAATCATACAACTTGTGTTTTCCATAATAAACATGCAAATTCTAATTAGAACAGAACTAAAGCGGGCGCCGTCTATGGCTTTATCTTAACGCACAAGGATTATCTTCTGCTGTACAACGTGAATGCAGCTTTTACAAACTGAAAAGAAATAACAAACTTCCAGGTTGATTGAAGCTGTCAGAGTAACTGGGGCAAGTTAGAGCTGGGAGCCCATTGGTGAAGCAGGTTTTAAAAATATATCCTTGCTTATCTTAACTCACATTCTGCCTCATTCGATAGGCTCAGGGCTTCACCTCAGTGAAGGAAAAGATGTGGTACATCTTGTTTTGAAGAACATAAGCAGATTTGATAGGAGTCTGGAAATAAGGACACGCTTTCATGAAAATGCAAATTTAAGACTGCACGGATTTCACTCACATCTCTTAAGCAACCATCTTGGACCATCTTCTTTTAGATTAAAACACCCATTGAAGGTAAGTTTGGTGTTATGAGTTCCAATTCTGAGTTTCTTGAGTCAATAAATACTTCTGAATTTCTAACGAGCATGCATAATATTTGGAAATGTTGCACCCAGGCCACTGCAAAGGGGCAAATCAGTTTGCACAGTATTATTTGTGTAGTCAGAGCAAGCATATAGCTGGCATCATGAGCCTGAAATAATTTATTATTGAGGTCATAGGGCATTATTAGATCAAGTGTCTGGTAACAGAGACAATATTTCTCTGGTCAGTTTGCTACGTAAGTAAATACACTGTCTAGTAGATAAAGTGGAATCGCAGCATAATTTAGTCAAAATAAAGACTCTAAAGCACACTGGAGCTACTTATCTACAGCCTTCCACTGCCAAACCTCCCAGTTCATGAGGAGGAAGGAGATGTGGCTTATGCTACCACTGCCAAAACAGAAAACAGCCACACAACACTGAACTACTCATTAGCACGGGCAGCGGGTTACCAGGAAAACCACTCGAGCACATATTTACTAGGGAATACCAGGAGCTATTACTCCCACCCCTCTTCTGTAGCACAGACACTACCCTCATGTTCAACCAGTGATGAGATTTCCCTTGTGCCCTCTTTTGGGGAATGCATCTGAATCATAGAAACCTTTGGGTTGGAAGAGACCTTTAAGATCATCAAGCCCAACTGTTACCCAGCACTGCCAGGGCACAACTAACCCATGTCCCTCAGCACCACATCTCCACGGGGGGCTTTGAAACCCCTCCAGGGATCATGGGGACTCCACCACTGCATTTTCCTCATGTCCAACCTAAACCTCCCCTGGTGCAACCTCAGGCTGGTTCCTCTTGTCCTGACACTTGTTCCTTGGGAGAAGAGACCAACACCTTCATTCCCCGCCAGGTCCGACCTCCTGTCAGGGAGTTGTTGAGAACCAGAAGGTCTCCCCTGAGCCTCCTTTGCTCCAGGCTCAACAAGCCCAGGTCCTTCAGCTGCTCCTCAGCACACGTGCTCTAGACCCTTCCCAGCTACGTTGTCCTTCTCTGCCCACACTCCAGCCCCTCAATGTCCTGCTGGGAGTGAGGAGCCCAAAACGGAAGCCAGGATTCGAAGGGTGGCCTCCCAGTGCTAAGTCCAGGGGGATGATCCCTTCCCTGTGGCAGATCATATCACAGACTCCCCAGTTAAGGTGCAAGAGAGACGCTTTATTAGAACCTAAAGCCACTTATATAGCCAACTATGTTTACCATCCAAACTTAACCAATGAGAGCACCCAGCCATGCTCTCATTAACAACACAGGCAAACACAAGAGTTCTCAGCTACTTTACAGCTATCTTCAAAACAACAGTTCAAAGGCAGATGCTCACAGGACATTCCCGGGCTGTTTAGACTAATACTCCCACTGCTGCTGAAGGTTATACTCCCATCCTAACACTCCCTCACTTTCCCACCAGCCTGGCCCTGGCAAAACACTCCACACTTCCCTAGTCCTGTTGGCCACACCAGTGCTGGTCCAAGCTAGAAGCCCCTCTGAAGAAAAAAAATGCATCTGTACCCATGAAATAAGTGACCTCCTCTTGCTCTTCATGCAAATGCAGGAGGTGAAGGTGCCATGGGATCATGCGAGGGTGGGGTTTCTGGAGCTGCATACAGCTCCCTGTATGCTGGCTCTTGACAGTACTGGTTTCTGTGACATGTTTCTTACAAGTAAAAATTACATCTCTACTACCCTCTGGCTTCAATGTATGTGTTTGTGTAAGTACTTACCCAGTGAAAAATGGATAGGAACCACAGAGCCAGCCGTTGTTAGGTATGTGTAGGTCTAATTGCAAAACAAAGCCTCTGAGATGTTCCCAAACTGTATTTCCTCCCTTCCTCTCCCTTTATATTAAAAATTAAAAATATTGTTCTCTCAGAAGTGGAAGAGCTCTCACAGCAGATTTGGGAATGTCTCCCTTTCCCTTCCTCCCAAAGCCATGGACTGAGACCTAGGGCATGTCCTAAGACAGGACACACTCTTCAAGCTTGGGAGTGGGAGGAAAGGCTTTGCTCTTGAGAAAACACCTTCTGCTTCCACACAGAGCTCTCTAACCTCTATGCTAATGTAGAGAGACTATAAGTGTCCCCTGTCTTACCCAGCTCTTGGTGAAAGAACGACTGTCCATAGCCACCTCCAGATGGTAGCAGGTGCAAAACCCCATGAGAAGAGAAGAATGTGTGCTCTGTCCACTTCTCCCATCTCAAGAGCTGCAGACCTGAGGCACAGCTCTGCTCCCAAGCCTCTGATCTCTGATTCCACGGAGACAGCTCCTCTCTGTGTTTCAGAGAGGAAGATGGAATTAGGACTCCAATTTTCCATGCCCCAGGCCGACCTGTCAGGAGGCAAACCTGCACTCAGCCACAGCATTTAATCAATCTCCAGAGACCAGCGGGGCAGCAAACATCGATGTTCCTGCCTCCTGGTGCTGCTCTGCGCTGTTGCATTAAACTTCCCTTTCTGGATCATTATCTACTGGTCTTTGGAGTGCTTGCATTAGCTAAATGAGCTATATGAGTATGAATCAGGAGTCCAAGGCAGTGGTATAGGAACAGTTTTCTAATTCTAATTAGTTCTGCTCAGCTTTATAGGATTTTGTAAACTTTTTGCTTTTCTTTCATCCTGGACAGTTAAATTTCCCATGTGAATAAATCATTTCAAAGCAGCGTAGTATCATAGAAAGGTTATATCAGAAGGGACTTTTGGAGGTCAGCTAGTCCAACCTCCTGCTACAAAGCAGAAGTGATTTCAAAGTCAGATTAGGGTTGCTTAGGGCCGTTACCTGTCAAGCTGTAAAATCCCCAGTGGTGGAGTTTCCACAAACTTTCTTGGCTCCAGGACTTAAACACTTCTGCTGTAAAGAAAAAAACTTTTTTTTTTTTTTTTAATATACCCAGTTGAAATTTCCCTGGTTGCAAGTTGTTATTGTATTTCACCTTGTGCCTCTGAGAAGGGTTTGGTTTCTCTTCTCTAGAACTCCTCCTTTAGGCAGTGGAAGGGAGTTGGCTCTCTTCTTGTCTTTCCCTTCTCCAAACAAAGCAACCCCAGCTCCCTTTCCTCATGTGTTGTGTCCTTCAGCTGGCAACCACCTTTGTGTCCCTTTACCAAACTTGGTTCAGCTTGTTCATGTCTCTCCTGGACTGGGTGGCCCCAGACTGAGTATGGTATTTCACATGCAGCCTCTCCAGAACCATGTAGAGGAGAATAATCACATTTCCCAGGTCACTGACTACACCTGTGCTCAAGCAGCCTAACAAGAGGTCCACCTCCATTGCTGCAAGGCTGCTTTGCTGTCTCCTGTGCAATATGTGGTTCACCAAGATCTCAGCGCAGCAAAATCTGAATTTCTTTGGGCTCTTTTTCCTTTGTTTCGGTGGTGGTGGTTGCTGTTTTCTCTGTGCAGTTCCAGCAGGAAACCCATGGAAGTGTTTCCACCATCTTTATGATTTATAAAAAAACAAACTTACTTCTTCGTCACACTTGACCAAAACTTCTCTTTAGCATAAAAACTTCAAATTAACAGTAGCAGTGCTAATGCTACTGAATTAGGTAGTTATTTTCTTTAGGCTCTAAGTCTTAAACCAGCATATCATAGAAGGGTTTGGGTTGGAAGGGACTTTTCAAGGTCATCTAGTCCAACCCCACTGCAAGGAGTGGGGACATCTGCAACTAGAGCAGGTTGCTCAGAGCCCCAGCCAACCTCACCTGCAATGGTTCCAGGGAGGGGGCAGAAACCACCTCTCTGGGCAACCCAGGACAGGGTCTCACCACCCTTAGCATCAACAATTTCTTTCTTAAGTACCGAAAGGCCACAATAAGGTCTCTCTAAGTCTCCTGTGCTTAAGAACACTTTAGTGTTTTCCAAGAAAATAATCTAAAAAGTTCCATCCTTCCTAAAATGGAAGAGGAGGTATCAGTGGAGGGAAAGCCACTCAGCAGAAGCAGCTAAAAATGTTTCCAGAGGAAACATTTTCCCACAACATCTGACAACTCCCATCCAACCACCTTATCTATCAACACGGCAGCAGTGGGGTCAACTCTATATTGCAATTTTCATGTGTTCCTAGCTCATTCCTCAAGCACACGCACATACACGTGCACATCTTTTCACACTTCTCTCCTACTGTCTCTCCCCCCACCCCACCACCCCTGTTTTCTGTTTCCCACAATCACCCTCATAAATGCTAAATTGTAAAATGATTCATTTTCTCTGTTTAGTGCAAAACTACTTTCCATTTAGTCTTTCCAGATTATTCAAACGTATTGGGTTTGGATGCAGAGGGATTTTAAATTTAGTTGATTTTTTACAGGTTTTTGTTTTGAAGGGAAAAAAAAAAAGCTTCTCACAAGCTATTATTTTCTGCTTTTAACTATGTAATAATAACAAATTTTTGGGTTTTTTAAATCAAAAGCCTAAAGCTTTTTTTTTTTTTTTTCCTGATTTTGCATAAAATAAACTCTCTGCTTTCTTCACCCTCACAAAGGGTAAGAATTGCAGAACTCCAAATGCATCCTCAGCTGATCCCTTCTCATTTTCCACTTTCCCTCATTCAAACCCATTTACATCTGCAGACTTCAGCATCTTTATCACCCACATTTCAGAACCTCTTACTGCTGTCTCTAGAGGTTGTCCCCATTCTCACCACGGGAGAGCTGAAAGAAATTACATACCATTAGCAACAACACAAACTCTTCTTTGCTGAACACTTAGGAGAGAGATGTCTGAGGAGGATGCTCTCAGACATTTCTGCAGGTACCCAAAAGAACAGCAGAATTGCTCAGCACAGGCTGCACAGTTTGGGCTCCCATCACATCAAGCACGCTAAGGAAGAATGTGAGGTTTGATCTCCACTGGATTTTTTTAAGACTGTGGGCATGACTTCAGAATTGGGTCCATGTGAACCTCATCATGTTCAACAAGGCCAAGTGAAGGGTCCTGCACCTGGGATGGGGCAACCCCCAGTATCAGCACAGGCTGGGGGTGAAGGGATGGAGAGAGCCCTGGGGAGAAGGGCTTGTGGGTGCTGGGGGTGAGCAGCTGGAGCTGAGCCGGCCCCGTGCACTGGCACCCAGAGCCACTGGCACCCTGGGCTGCACCCCCAGCAGCGTGGGCAGCAGGGGAGGGGGGGATCCTGCCCCTCTGCTCCCAGGGCTCTGGGGAGAGAGAGAGAGAGAGAGAGAGAGAGAGACCCCCCTGCAGTGCTGGGGCCAGCTCGGGAGTGCTCAGCACAGCAGAGTCAGAAAGATGGGGAGGGACTTTAGAGCAGGGCCTGTTGCAACAGAACAAGGGGTGACGGGTTTAAACTAAAAGAGGGAGATTTAGACTGGAGAGAAGGAAGACATTTTTGACCCTGAGGGTGGTGAGACCCTGTCCCAGGTTGCCCAGAGAGGTGGTCGCTGCCCCATCCCTGGCACCATTGCAGGTGAGGTTGGCTGGGACTCTGAGCAACCTGCTCTACTTGCAGATGGCCCTGCTCAGTGCAGGAGGGTTGGTGACCTTGAAAGGTCCTTTCCAACCCAAATGTTCTGATTCTATGTTAAATGATTTATCAGGTTTTTTGTTTGTTTCCAGGCACAGGTTTGAGACCTTTGCCAAACTGCTAAAGCCATCAAGGTTTCTAGGAAGAGGTTTCCAGAAAGAGCTCTTGAATGCTGATGGCTCTCTATGACCATCTCAGAGCTCTTCAGTAGCTGCCTCCTCCCAGTGGACTGCTTATTCCTAGTCTGGGAACGTGGCTTTTGCAACACTTGAAGAACAAAGCTCCCTCACTTCCCATCCTCTTGTTTATGGGAATTTCACAATGTGATATTTGACAGCTGAGTGACACTCACTTAACCCTACTGAACTGTTTTTTGTATTGGTTTTAGTCTTCCAGATCTCTTTCACAAGGGAAAAGGCTGATGAGTGCAAGAGGAGACTTTCCACTGTACCTTCAAACTGCCAGTGGGTAGTGCAGCCAGAGGGTCTAGGGGCATCAGGAATGTTAGCAATAAAAAGATGTCACAACAAGTGTCTGTAACCTCCAAAATCCTACATTCTTTTCTGATTTGCCCTCAGTTTACTAAGAATGACACATTACTGCTGTGCTGGTAAACACACAGCAGTCAGACTATAAGGGCAGTGCATCATCAGGTCAAGATATAGAAACATAGATTCATTTTGGTTGGAACAGACCTTTCATATTATCAAGTCCAACCATTAACTCAGCGCTGCGGTCACCACTAACCCATGTCCCTCAGCACCACATCTCCATGGCTTTGAAACCCCTCCAAGGATCATGGGGACCCCACCATTGCCCTGGGCAGTGTAGGCCAGGCCTGGACAACCCTCAAGGGGAAGAAATTGTTCCTCAGCTCCAACCCCTGGAACAACCTGAGGCCATTTCCTCTTGTCTTGTTGCTTGTTCCTTGGGAGAAGAGCCTGACCCCACCCAGCTCCAACCTCCTGTCAGGGAGCTGTTGAGAGCCAGAAGGTCTCCCTTGAGCCTCCTTTGCTCCAGGTTCAACAAGCCCAGGTCCCTCAGCTGCTCCTTATAAGATTTGTGCTCTAGACCCTATTAAAAATGAAATAAATGATGTCACTCTCCTGAAGTAATAGCAAAAGTTGCACATTAAAAAAAAAAACAACTCCAAACAACCAAACGAACCCCCTACCCCAACAACTCAGCAACGTCCAGGCAAGTTCACTGTTACAGCTGCAGCAGATCCATCAGTTCCTGCTGCGTTTGACTTCCATGTGGGACCACAGCAAATTGAAAGGAAAATCGCATCAGGTTCTGCCAAGCCAACCGGAGAAATGTGTTGTGTTCCCTTAAATGCGTCTTTTCTTCACAGTTTTCAGCCCGAACCGCACCGGAGCTGCTCTTCTGCTGTTGGCAGCTGTTGGGTATGTGCTGTGCATTGAAGTGAGTTACCTTGGAGGAGCTGCCCTTGGAAATGCTGAGCTGATGCTAACTACAGAGCCCCTCCAGGGCACTTCTAAGTGGTTGCCCTGAAGGTGGGAGATCAAACCGGCATAAAATCCTTCTGGAAATTCAGGGCAAGCGGCAATGGACAGAGAGATTCAGCCGATTTAAAAGTATTAATTTGCTTGCCGTGTGTTTTGTGAGTATTTAAAACAGTATCATTAGCACTGATAAAACTGTCATGGTTACGGCATTTGTGCTGATCTACTATATGTGGCGTTCATTTATGTACATTGTGGAGAGGGGTAGGAGTGTTTATAAAAGTATTAACGTATCGCCAGCAGTGACAGCTACACTGAAAACTGTCTATTATCACACACAGGTTTTCAGTTGCTTTTACCTTTTCATTCTTTCCTGGTTTATTTTTTGTGCCTGGTGCTTGATTTTGGGGGTGGGAGGGAGCAAATATTTCTGTTACCACACTCAGTGATGAAAAGATTAAAGGAAAAATATATTTCTTTGCCCTAATTAAAAAGGGGACAATCTTTTGAGCAGGGCCTGTTGTGACAGGACAAGGGGTGATCATTTGAAACTAAAAGAGGGAGATTTAGAGCAGATAGGACTAAATTTTTGATTCTGAGGGTGGTGAGACCCTGGCCCACATTGCCCAGCGAAGTGGTAGAAGCCCACTATCTGGAAATATTCCAGGTGAGGTTGGTTCCAACAGAGCCTAGTGCTACTCTATAGCAAAACTAGAGGGGTCTTCTCATAAGAAGTCACCAAAGGCCAGGCAAATACATGCTGGCAGTTTAAAACCAGGCAGAAAAGGGGAGGATGCTGAATTAACACACTGGCTCTGGTGATTCATACCCCATTCAACAGATACTTTAAGCAGAATCCAGACAACCTGCACCTAGAGCAGGTATGAGGAAGAACTTTTGACACTGAGGGTGGTGAGACCCTGTCCCAGGTTGCCCAGAGAGGTGGTCACTGCCCCATCCCTGGCACCATTGCAGGTGAGGTTGGCCAGGGCTCTGAGCAACCTGCTCTAGTTGCAGATGTCCCTGCTCCCTGCAGGGGAGTTAGACTAGATGACCTCAAAAGGTCCCTTACAACCCAAAACAATCCGTGATTCAAAAAAACCAACTTTGAAACAAGGGAACCTATTCAGAAAGTAATAATTCTATCTAGTATTCAAGGTTACGACCAAGCAACACGAAGCTCTATCCAGTGAAGGGCTGGATAAGAAAGCTACACTGACTATTTATCCACTGGTGACCTTTTTTCAGATGTTTTCACTGAGACAGGGAACTACAGGAAAATAACATCTGACACAGAGTGTTGCATTGCATACATGGAAGGGCAGGGGATGGGTAAGACTGGATAGACAACCAGAGTCCTAGAATGGTTCAGATTGGAAGGGACCTTTAAAGGTCATCTAGTCCAACCCACAACTAGGTAGAGATATTTCTAATTTTCAGGTACATCTGGTCAGCAGACATCGGACAGAATGTTTATTGGCCCAGACCACCTTGTAGAGACTTCTTGTGGAAATTGTGACATTGTTTTTGTCAAAACTGTCATCAAAAAGGCTGAGGCTGGATTGTTCCATTCCTGACCATCTAGAGTTGAAAAGCACCAGGAATGCATCTGCTAACAGTCCCTAGGAAGGTGGCCTATTGCCCCCATACTCCATGAAGACACAGTAACCAATCATCAACATTTGGACAACCACCACTATGAGCTGCAAACTGGAGTTGGGTGGTTAATA
The DNA here is from genome assembly GCA_025345505.1 of Todiramphus chloris collaris. Classification (NCBI taxonomy): domain Eukaryota; kingdom Metazoa; phylum Chordata; class Aves; order Coraciiformes; family Alcedinidae; genus Todiramphus; species Todiramphus chloris. The sequence continues at coordinate 7,405,759 of JANVCC010000047.1, read as the reverse complement.
CAAAGCTAAATTCTCCAGTGCTTTCAGAAACACAGACAGAAGACTCCTGAGTCCCTGCAACGTCTTGGTCGATAGGGTACCAAAGCATCGCTGCCTCCTTGTGACCCTTGTCCTCCAGCTTCAAGAGGATGGAATTGAAAATTGTGTATTCCCTAAAATATATTGTCCTTTGCTATTGGTCTCTCAGAACTTTGAGTGCTTTCTCTCTTTATATTCCTTCCAGCCTGTTGCTTGCCTTATAGCATTTCAGACTTCAGAACACCCGTGAAATATGACCAGCTTAATGCCAGTGTTTGCTGTAGTGACCTAAATGCCACGTGTCCTTTTCTTGCTTTCTGATTGCAAGAGGTGAAGATGTAACCAAATAACGACCCTTTCACAACATCTCCAGGAGGCCTCTTTTGTCTCCTCGGGAGTCTGCACATAGTTGGGAGAATCTTCTCAAATCTTTTCTTAGCCCCATTAACTGGTGAAGTGATAAAGAGCTATGCTCTGAAATGTAATTTGTTGCTTTATGAATGATGAGCTCTTTCAGAAACAGATGGGGGTTAGATCTCTGGGAGGAGAAAAAAATACCCCAACAAACAACAACAACAAAAGCAAAACAAACCCACAGCTATTTTGTGATGCTCAATATGACAATTCTTGGCAGAAGCCTCTTTTCATATTTAAAATGCTTTGCTATTTAAACAAGCTGGTACATTTAGAACCACCCAGCCACCGCTGAGCCACTTCTCTGGAGGTACTGCCTGTGTCTCAGACCGCCCGCTCCCTAAGTACAGCTGGCATAGTCCTTGGCAAAATTTGTTAATATAATTTTACCTCCTTGCCAGGAAAAATGCTAATGCAGTCCTAGGAGTTCTGTTTAACTTTTGCTTCAGCTATACTAATGTCTGTTTAAAAGGTGGTGGATTTTGGATCTCAGAAGAAATCACACTGGATGAAGCGTGAAATCTGGAAATCCCAGGGCTTAAAGATACCGGTTATATAAAATTCACTTTGTTTTTTTTTCTGCCAGGCATTTGCCTTCTGAGCAGCTGACATGAGCAAAAAAGCAGCCAAATAATGCTGTGAAAAGTAAAGCTGAGTGCAAGTGGTAACACTGCGCTTTCTACACTTGTTACCCATTTCTGTCCACAGCACGTGCGAGTTTGTCGTGTTTTCTGGTTTCATTTCCCCTGATGTAAATTCCAGAGTGAATCTGTTACAAACATGATTATCTTGGCTTCGTCCTAATTTAAGCAAACGAAGGATTTTACCCTGCTGTCTGTCCTGTCCCTAGAACAAGGGTTACTATCACAAAATTATGGAGTGTGATGTTTCTGATTATGCTCATAAGAAACCCAAACAAAATCCTTTGTTCTTAACATGACGGTTTTGGTCTGTTTGGTTTTTTTTTTGGCGTGTTGCACAGCAGTTTATTCCCTTTCTCTCCCAGAGAGGTTTAGAAGATAAGCCGAGACAACAAAACGACAGCTGAAGCTGTGAAGTCTCTGTGTCCTCGATCCACACCTGCAGCAATAGGTACCTCTTCATGTCCTTAATATCGTTGGGTTTCACTACTTACCCCATATCAAAAACATGCTTTATGCTCTCATACAAACAAACCAGGGGGTGATTCCATCCTGAAATGTAAATCATTTGTAACTATGGCCCACAGTTGAGCAAAATTGGGGTGAGATAACAGCAGGCACCAGTACAGATTAGGGGTCATTCTGCTGGACAGCAGCACCAGGAGAAAGACCTTGGAGGCCTAGTGGACAGCAAGTTCTCCATGGGACAGCAATGTGCCCTTGTGGCCAGGAAGGACAATGGCATCCTGGGGTGCATTAGAAAAACTGTGCCCAGCAGGTCTAGGGAGGTTCTCCTCCCCCTCTACTCTGCCCTAGTGAGACCACACCTGGAATACTGTGTCCATTTTGGGGCTCCCCAGTTTAAGAGAGACAGGGATCTACTGAACAGAGTCCAACGGAGAGCTACAAGGATGATTAACGGACTTAAGCATCTTCCCTATGAAGAAAGACTGAGGGAACTGGGGCTGTTTAGCCTTGAGAGGAGAAGACAGAGAGGGGACCTTATTAATGTCTATAAATATCTGAAGGGTGGGTGTCAAATGGAAGGGGCCAAGCTCTTTTCTGCAGTGCCCAGCAACAGGACAAGGAACAATGGGTATAAACTTGAGCATAGAAGGTTCCACCTAAATATGAGGAGGAAATTCTTTACTGTGAGGGTGATGGAGCCTGGAACAGGCTGCCCAGAGAGGTTGTGGAGTCTCCTTCTCTGGAGACATTCATAACGCATATGGATCTGTTCCTGTGTGGGCTGCCCTGGGTGATCCTGCTCTGGCAGGGGGGTTGGACTCAATGATCTCCAGAGGTCCCTTCCTACACCTGACATTCTATGATTCTATGAAAATGCCTCTTTCTGTGTTTGCAGAGGAGCTGTCCTTGCACAAGCAGCAGAGAATGTGCTTTAAGCTGGTCTGCTCAAATACTTTCACCAGCATTAGTTTATTTTATAGCGGATTTTTAACACAGTTTGCCACTGCTAAGACATCACATTCCCCAGTCTTTGCATAAACAATAACAAACAAGTCAGACAAGGCTCTGCTGCTACCTCTTGCAGGAAGAACTAGTTATCCACCAACATTTCCTGTGGACAAATGTGATAAAGCAAAATTAAATTCAACCCTGCAGTTAAATCTCAATGCAGCTTGGTTTTAAGGTTAAGGGGTTTTTTTGTTTTTTTTTTTTTTTTTTTTGTTTTGGTTTTCTTTTTGTTTTTTTGGTTTTTTTTTCTCCTTGGGAATGATGCCTCAGGCACGGCAAGTGTGGCTCAGTATGGAAAAGGATTAGCATTTTCTAAAATTTCCAGTCTTTTTATCTACTACCTTTTCCTAAATTGCTAATGCTTCTTCAACTATTAAAGCTGTGATGGCTTCTATAAATGCACTTTCTGATTACAGGAGTTAAGCTATGCACTGGGGACCAAAAAGACAAAAAAAAAAAAAAAAAAAAAAAAAAAAAAAGAAAAAAAAAAAAAAAAAAAAAAAAAAAAAGCCTGAGTGAGTTATGTCACAAATTGCCTTTAGTGCTTCAAATCTATATCAAATACGCAGGTACATTGTTATGGATTGTTCCAGCAATATAAAAAAAAAGTAGTATTATGAGGCCTTTAGAGAGGTAAATGAATTACAGTCTTCTTGTGGGTGAGATAAGGTTTGTGGGTGGGAGCAGTGTCTTCTATTAGACTAACTTAGTAGAGTTGGAAAAAGTCGACAGGAAGTGCTTGTACACCAGGAAGATTATCTCCTTTCCCCCCACTGTACTAGTTTTTCCAGTAAAGACCTGCAAATTTTATCTTGCCTGCATCCTTTAACCAGCATGGTTATAACCATAGTAACACGAGGCTTTTTAAAAGCAAGCAGTGAACTAAAAATAAATGATATGAAGAAACAAGAGGACATCTTCAGCCTGCAATGGTTTTGAACCGTCTCAACTCAGGCGAGCCCGTTGAGGTTCCAGTAGAACTATTCTGAACGAGTCTTTATAATTTAAAGGCACTGCTGAGGAGGAAAAAAGCTGCTTCTTTCCAGGACTTCTTCTGGTAACACCAGAGGACAGGAGGGGACACAACTGGGCTCTGCAGAGCATGCTTTTGTGAGGCTGCCTGCATAATTTTGCCCTGTCTGCCTGGGTCTTTTTAGGAAAGGATACACTAGCAGACATTTCCATACCCTTCACGCTTCTGTACAGGATTTAGCAAGTATTCATTATCCTTACATGTCATGCATGGTATTTGACAATAATGTTTTTCCCTTACAAGTTAAGAAGCTGCACTGTGTCCTTCATGTCTTCCACATCACTCTGCTCTTCCCTTCGCTCCGTTTCTCCCCTTTTTCTAGTCTCCATCTCCTGTTTTTTTGCTGTTTTAGCCATGTTTCCATGAGCAAAGTTGTGAGCATATCAGCTAATATATCTTTAAAAGTGTCAGGGATTTTTTTTGTCTCCAGGACCATCTTCTCATTTCTCCTTCATATATTTTTCTTTTTGTCCCAGAAGCATAGAAAGTGAGACTAAATTCAAGTAAGGTGCCATAATTAGGCCACGGTCTTATTAATAATGACCATCTGGGAACAACAGTTAATAACTTGTGCGGGATAGGTGACAGTCTCTTCCATAATTGTTTTCACCCCCTGGAAGGCTGTTCCCTCCTTCCTTGCCACCCCACTCTCCCCCCATCTCCCTGCCCTATGGAGATCTCCTCCCTTGCTCCTTTCCCCGACTACTCCCCAGTCTAACGCTGGGGATCTCCAATCATTCAAGGACTGAAGTCCTAGGAAAAGGAGATTGTTTCCTTCCAGTGACACAGCCAGAGCTCTGCCTGCTGCTGCACTCCTGTCTGATTTGGCTTTATCAAGCAAGATGTCAGATTCCTCATCAGATGAGTGCCTGAAGTGGCTTTCTGTCGCCTGCTGAAATGGGCCATTCTGAACTTACCCTTTCTAGTGACCCAGCCAGGTTCCTGGGAAAGGTGGAAAAAATTCACCCTGTCTCAATCAATCTGGTGATGGAGGAAAATCACCCGAGTCCTTCAAAATTTGTTGATGACTGCAGCAGGCTGAAAACTTATCTGGATACATATCCCAGCATAATCTAAGAGTGAGGGGGATGGCACATCATTGCTCTTTTCTACCATCCCTGTAACTCTTCTACCACGTTCATGTTTGAATGATGTCTTAGGCAAGTAAGCAGTGTTTTCCCACAGACAAGTGAAGGAACTCCCCTCTTGGTTGTGGTGAAGTGGGTCCAGGACAGGGAGGCAGCTCAAGGAGAAGCAGGATCCAAATGCTGCCAGCAGTCCTTCCCAGCCACCTTCACAGGGGCTGTGAGCATCCCAGTCTACATGCATCTTCCTGCATCCACAGCTCAGCAGGAAGGAGGGAGGGAGACAGTGAGCTCAAAACCCAGAAAATTACTTTCTCCCAAGATAGAAATATACTGTTTCATCAGCTGTTCTGAAGCCTCATCCTGCACTCAGATCTGGCACCTCCAACATAGGAAGGACATGGATCTGTTGGAGTGGGGCCAGAGAAGCCCCAGCAATGCTGGGAGGGCTGGAACCCCTCTGCTGGGAGGCCAGGCTGGGAGAGATGGGAGTGTTCAGCCTGGAGAAAAGAAGTCTTCAAGGAGACCCTCTGGTGGCCTTTCAGGACTTCAAGGGGCCTGTCAGAAAGATGGAGACAGACTGTTTATCAGGAAGTGTAGTGATAGAATGAGGGATAATGGTTTTACATTGAAAGGGGAGATTTAGACTACATATTAGGAAGAAATTCTTCACTGTGAGGTTGCTGAGACACTGGAACAGGTTGCCCAGAGAGGCTGTGGATGCTCTGTCTCTGGAAGTGTTCAGGACCAGGTTGGATGGGGCTTTGAGCAACCTGGGTCTAGTGGAAGGTGTCCCTGCTCATGGCAGGGGAGTTACAGCTTGATGATCACAGAATCATTAAGGCTGGAAAAGACCTCTAAGATGATCAGGTCCAACCTACCCAATATTATCATGACCCCTAAACAGTCTAGGAGTACTAATGCAAGTAAAGTCAAGAAGATCTTGGAGCTCTAATGGAGAGGAGTGATCTCAAGTAATGACTTCTGTACAGAACTAGAGATTAGAGATTTTACATTTCTTCATCTTCCTCACTCTACTGGTTTTTGTACAGTTCAGCAAAAACAGGGATAGAAGCAGGTGTAGCAATAGACAGAGATAAGAGGACCAGTGGAGGCACTTATCTATAAGGTCCCTTCCAACCCAAACCATTCTACAATTTGATGATCTCTAAAAACACCTCAACAAATCCAGCAACAATGTGAGACTGCTAAAGTTAACGAGTGAGCGAAAGCCTGCCTGGTTTTGTAAATGTGCCCTTTCTTAGATGGAATTGCACCCTGCTACCCTCTGTGCAAACAAATGCGGAGAGCTTGCGATTGAAGTAGAGAGAACAGGGGAAGGGAAACGTGCAGTTTGGGCAAGGTCATGTAGGCAGCCAGTGGCAGAGCAAGAAACTAATACCTTCAGTCTCCTAATTCCCAGGCCTTTTCTCCTGCCATCTGAAAATACTTTATTTCAGGCCCTCACTGTTTGCTGGTCTCAGTGGGTCAAATTGGACCAGAACATTTCAATGAAAAACAATCATTTTTATGTTCCAAGAATCACACTGAACAACCCCGCAGACGAGGTTTCTTAGGTGATACGCAGCCATTAGGCGGAATGAAAGTTTGCTGTAAGTGCTTGCTGCCAAAATGTAAGAGTGAAAGATGACTTTGGAGAGCCTCAGGAGTAGCTCAGGCAACGCGTGTCCTCCCACAGACAGAACAAGGAAATTACATAGTCAGGGACAAGGCAAAAATCATAACTGTTTTTTATTAGGCTCTGTCCTCTGTTTGTTAGGATTATTGCCTTCACTGTCGTCAAACTGTAAATCGGTTTGGTTTTTTTTTCTCCTTTACGCTGCAATTACAATCTTGTTTGGGGGAAGTAATACAACCGAGGCTGAAAATATAACCCTCAAACTCTCCCAGCACCACTTGCTTAAAGGGAAGAGATACCTTCTTTAAATAACCTTAATAGTATATTTTGCTCCTAATAACACAGCACAGCAGAACAATCTAAAATGCATGGCAGCAGTCTGTCAGGAATGAAAACAAGAGATTTAATTGAACACCTATCCCGGAGCATTCGCTCATTCATACATTCATTCGTTCATTCTCTGGTATTGCATTACATGTAAAAATATCATGACGCTATTTCCATAATAAGATGATGTTTCATTCAGGCTTTATTTTCTACACCCTACGTGTTTCAGGGTCTGCAAAATTTGGCACAATTGTAAACCTATCAGGGTGATGAATGGGTTGTGTTAATTGGTATTAAAGAATATTTATGTTGGATTGACTAAGTTAAAAACTTTAATTGGCCAGAGACACTTTTGGTGGTGATAGCCAGGGAGCCCCATTAGCAGTGGATTGATGCAGGAGCGTCAACACCGTGCAGTGAAGAAAGTTGCAGCATAACAGTAAAATTCCCACCTCAGATTTATGATGCTGAGAGGTACAAACCACACTCCATCCTGCATGGTCTGAATTACAGATCTCTATTTAGCTGGACAACACAGACCTGCTGTTACAATTATGTCTATGATTACAATGCTCCGGAGTGTGCATTGCATTGTAACGCAGTTATTTACACTGTTCCTTTTTGCTTAAGGCAATAATAGATCAGTACCTATGTGAAAGTCAGAGGAAATTGTTTTGCCTCATTATTTGAGAGAACTTTCCTTAAGATAAATGCAAGTGAAACTCAGAGAAATTCAAGTTTCTCCCTGCAACCCTTCAATGGGAACTTGCACAGCAATCTCCAGAGAAGTTTTTGTTTCGGCAGAACGTGTTATCCTGCAGTATATAGTTCTGTGCCACTTCTATTCAGTATCTCTGGAACCTTCACCCACATTTAGGAGCGCACAGCTCCAAGCCCCACTGAGGAGAAGAGCGATTGCATCATCCTCTTACAGAGTCCAGGCAGTGCAGCAGTGCTGGAACACCACTGCCTTTGCTGGCACTCCTCTAATCTGCATGTCTGCAGGTCGGGGTTATAAATATGACCTCATGTATCCTGAAACACTACACAGTCCATTAAGAGCTCTTTGCCTCTGTCCTTCCCTCAGATCTGCCCCGCAGCACTGAACGTTGGGGACATGGAGGGGTCGTGGAGTGATAGAATTTTCAGTACATCTCTGGAGCCTTTCCAGGGGAGACTTTTGAAAAGCAGAGCACGTGTCCCACTCTTTCTGAAAACTAATAGATAAAAGGCACCAGAGTCCTCTGGTTACCTTAGCAAAATTCCCATAAAAGTCCACTTACTCTTCCACAGCAACGAGTAACTTCCTTCAAAGATGACCTCTGCCACTACGAGCCAGGTGACACTGAAATCTACAGGGCTCTCAGGGCAGACACTTGTTCATCATTTCGTACACTGTTTCTCAGAGCACCTCAGCAGTTGAAAGCTGCTAGCTCGACGTGGCCATTGGCAAGAATTCTTTGTTCAGCCTCGGCTGCACTGACTTGACTTTCACTGAATATTGGTCCATATGTCCTGGTAACATTGGGTGTTGACAGTAAGGTCAAAGTGTGAAAAGATCATTAGTGGCCAACAGGACTAGGGCAGAGATTGTGGCCCTGGACTGGGAACCAGAGAAGCCACGTCTTGAATACCAGGTTCAGTTTTGGGCCCCTCATTCTAAAAAAGACATTGAGGGGCTGGAGCTTGTCCAGAGAAAGACAATGGAGCTGAGGAAGGGTCTAGAGCACAAGTGTGGTGAGGAGCAGCTGAGGGACCTGGGCTTATTCAGCCTGGAGAGAAGGAGGATGAGGGGAGACCTTCTGGCTCTCAACAGCTCCCTGACAGGAGATTGGAGGCAGATGGGGTCAGGCTTTTCTCCCAAGGAATAAGCAACAAGACAAGAGGAAATGGCCTCAAGTTGTTCCAGGGGATGTTTAGGTTGGACAGGAGGAAAAATTTCTTCCCTGCAAGGGTTGTCCAGGGATGTCCCAGGCTGCCCAGGGCAGTGGTGGAGTCCCCTGATCCCTGGAGGGGTTTCAAAGCCCCACGTAGAGATGTGGTGCTGAGGGACATGGGTTAGTGGTGCCCTGGAAGTTCTAGGTTTATGCTGGGGGAATGGTTGGACCTGATGATTTGAAAGGTCTCTTCCAACCAAAACGATTAATTGATTCTATGATTCTAGGTTGCACCATGTGAGGCTGGATGGACATTTGCAGGGCACAAGATAGTGCCACCAGAAATAAGGAAGACACCCATACATTATACAGGCTTATCAAATCCCTCTGCAAGGTCATTTCGTCTCTGTCACTACAGGAAAAATTGTTCAGCAATATTTTGCTAAAATAGAATATGGTAGTTTCGGTTTAAAGTCTCTTTATTCACTGTTAATGTCTCATTAACTCTGATCAAAAGCAATCGTACACTTGTTTCCTTAGTATTACTTATATCTGACAGAAAGCAGCTGCAGGATACCTCCTGAAGTCCACTCATGCTTATCGTCACTGTTAGGACTATTAATTCACTGCCGTATACTTTAATGTACTATAACATTTAGAAATGGCATTTGGATGTGCAGTAATATTATTTTGCACAATTAACCTCTGGTTCCCTTCCATATAAGCCTGCTCTAAAGAAAGATCAGTTATGCTGTGTTATTTCCAAATTACATTGGGGTTTGTGCCTTTTTCCTAATAGGCTGCCCTTTCCTTAGAGTGTAGTAACGCACATTGAATCGTAATAACACTTGATTGTCCTTGAGACAAAACACTATTAATCACGGAGATAAAAGGAGATGAACCCATTGCCCAGCCCTAGATCAGACAGCTCCTGGCCACAGGTTTTAAAACCCAATTCTAGATCCACATGCTAGTTTAGCAAGAAACAAATTGAGATGATATAAAGCAGGAAATCTTTCTCCTTGACATCGGTGGAAAAAAAAACCCCAAAAAATCCACCTCAAAATCTGTGCCAAAGACCAAATCGTTCAGTTCAGGGCCATGCTAAGATAAAACTACTCTGCTTGTTTTACTGCTCAAGAAATGGGAAGTAGAAGGCTCTGTCTGCAAGATGGTTTGTTTGATAAATTTACTCTGAAGCTCTTTAATTCTCTTTCTGGAACTGGTACCTTTTTGGAGACACAGAGAATTACAAAAGTATGAGATGGTTCTAAAATCAGAAAGAAACTTGTATTTTTTTATTTCATGAGACTAGACAGCTGTCCCTAGAAGCTCCATTACAGAGTGATGGAGGCCAGCACTGAAATACAAGTTCTCAGATGAGGAATATACCATTTTAGCTATTCAGGATACAATGGGTGAAATTTCTAATCTCATTTATTCATCTCGCTCGTGAGGTGTAACGATGCTGAGTCACGCAGCAGTGTGGCTGATCGCACAGATTCATCTTTCGGGTGGAGCAAACAGGATAAAACAGCTGACAAGATCCATTTGATGACTTTCTGCTTTGCAGTTGTATTCTGTCAAAATGCACAAGACTCTTGACAGAGGTAGGAATTTAATTTTTTTAACATAGATTTTAATGTTTTCTTTGAAGACCCGGCATCTCGTCAAGAAGGAGACTCTTTCTGTAAGACTCTACAACACACAGCTATAGTTCTGCTCTTTTTATGCTAGCATATTTTTAAATGTCAGTAGCTCAGCTGACTGTGTTATTATCTCAATTACAATAATGCATCTGAGATGAGAATTTAGCCCAACTGATTTTTCCAATGTTTTATGCTACTAAAAGGAATGGATTTGGCTCGGACAAATTATGCTTTTGTTGTTTCATGCATAACTTCAACAGAAGACTATCATAGTTGTACGCGTGCATCTCATCACAGAATTTGGCCCAAAGGTTTAGAGCTCCCGATATTTACAACACAGATTATATACAATTTGCTGACACAAATATATAGCTTTAATACTGCGAGGCTTTAAAAATTTATATTTGTGTCTAGATGCAGGATAGCAGCTGAAGTGAAATGAGTAAAATCATCCTTTTCACACTGCTGCTTTTGTGGTAGAGTGATACAATTCAGCAAACTAGTCTCATCTGGGTACCTCATGGTGTTGACTTCCATCCGGAGTTATGAAGGTTTTCACAAGAGCATGTTTTTAATCCCCCCCTGCTCCTTGCTAGATTTTCTAATCTTGGACTATTATGTTCAATCACCTGTGAAGATATTTCTCTGACATCCAAGCTGCACAAAATCTTTTGTGTGTGGTTTCAAACAAGCTTTCATGTGTCGCCAAGTTGTTCAGTTTAGTTGGTATTTCCAAATGGGGAAAAATAAGTTCAGAAAGCAGGGAAGAATTGTTCCAAGACCACTGTTTGTACAAAGGAAGAGGTTCAAAAACATCATTGAGAAAGTTTTCCCTTCAGCTACACCTGGGAGAACATTTGGATCTGCCTCAAGTAACCAAGAGGAGAATCTGGGCTAATTCATTCAACCATGATTAGGAAAACTGTCTAAGGATTTGATCTGACACAGCTCACTAAAAGAGATGTGTAAGATGGTCAGCGGGGGAGGACACAGTCCAGCAGGAGACAATGGACTCTGGGTGACTGCCAAGCCTCTTGTGCCTAGCAGGAGAATTATGGGCAGCTCAAAGACGTGTTGATAGAGCGACCAGAGGGATAGAGCTCAAGTCACATCATAAATGCCCATTGCTTGCCCATTTGTATGTTGGCAGATGGGGTGAAGGGTGCACCATGGGCACGTTGGATGGCCTCAGGAAGGATACCAAGGGCATTGACTTCTGCTTCTTCGTGTAGGTATCTACTCCAGCACGCAGCAGATGTTGCCTGCTGCTGAGTCCTGTGGGCAGTACTCCGCAACGATGCATGCAATGAGATGCAGCGCAAGATGGCAGTGAGGGGAAACCCCAGCTCCTTTGGGGCTTCAGTATCTGCTCTCTCAAACGGCATCAGAAATTGCAGAGACATGGGGGTGCAATGAGGAAATTATGTTCTAAGAGCTGGGTAACATGAATTCCTGAGTAATGCCAGCCATTCGATACAGACACATTTTTTTCTCAGGGCTCATCCACAAAAAAAAGAGAATAAATAAAAAGTCTGACATCTTTTCATCCCCTAAAACTCTCTTTGTGTGAGATTTTTTTTGTTCAGGGTTCATTAGAGCTTCTTCTCTCTTCTATTTCCCTCCCCCCTGCTATCCCTTTTATCACCCACTTTACCCACCTATCTCTCTTTTCACATTCCTCTTCCATTTTCATGCATCCTCTCTTCCCATGGCTTTGGCTATCACTTCTGAAGAGTCGGGAGTGTGTCCCTGGGGCCGGCTTCTGAGCGGTGAGCTCCAGTGCTTCAGGAAGGTGACCCGCCAGTAGTTTTAGAATTGACTGAAAAATCATCAAATACCACGGACATGACAAGCGCTGTGGTTTGCACCCCTACGCATGCAGTCCAGGGCTTGAATCCTTGGTGGTAAAGCAGCGTGGAGGTTTGTGCATGTGCAGAGGGAAAGAGAATTTACCTCCAGATACATTAACCCACACAGAAGGAATAAACACACAACTTATGCATTATTTACAGGAAAAAACCCTACAACCCACAACCGAGATGAGTTAAGCACAGAGAATAATCTATGTACTCTGTTGCAACCATGGAGCTGAGCTCTGCTGGCTTATTAGAAAGAAAGAAGGACATAAAAATAGAACGTGTTCTGGTATAGAAGAGTCTCTCATGCTGCTAATCAATTCAGTGGCCAAATTTGCTATTGTGATCTGATGGTTGAGCTCTGCCAGCTCTTGTAATTATCTCTCTTCCCATTCTCTATTAGTGGCTTTTTCAAAGGATATGAGTTTTCACAGTGTCAGATCACGGCATGCAGCGAATTCCACACCACCCGTGTGTTACGAACGGAATACAGCACAAATGGTTTACAAATGGAGCTTCTTCTGACAGCAGGTAGATCACAATGGTTAGGTGTTTCCAGGCCTCAGGGTTATGGTTTCCTAGTGGGTGAACTTTCCTTCTTTTGTATCCTTTTCCTTGGATTATGGTGTAGCAGTTCCATGCTGTCTCATTAGCTAAGGGAAAATCAGAGCATATGAAAAGATGAGGCGGCATCCAGATATCTACAGCTGACAGGGAGCACGAAAGTGCTGGAACAGCGAGGGGACTCTGGCCAACCATTCACTCTGCAATCATTCCCCCAAACACAGGGTCATAGAATCATGGCATTGTTTTGGTTGGAAGAGTACTTTAAGATCATGGAGTGTAACCATTAACCCAGCACTGCCAGGGCACCACTAACCCATGTCCCTCAGCACCACATCTCCATGTCTTTGAAACCCCTCCAGGGATCATGGGGACTCCAAGCACTGCCCTAGGCAGCCCGGGACAGACCTTGACAATCCTTTTGATCATGATATTTTTCCTCATGTTCAACCTAAACCTGCCCTGGAACAACTTGAGGCCATTTCCTCTTGTCCTATCACTTGTTCCTTGGGAGAAGAGTCTGACCCCACCTGGCTCCAAACTCCTGTCAGGGAGCTGTTGAGAGCCAGAAGGTCTCCCCTCAGCCTCCATTGGTCCAGGCTCAAGAAGCCCAGGTCCCTCAGCTGCTCCTCACCACAGTTGTGCTCCAGACCCTTCCCCAGCTCCATTGCCCTTCTCTGTCCACGCTCCAGCCCCTCAATGTCCTTCTGTGAGTGAGGAGCCCAAAACTGAATCCCATATTTGATGGACAGCCTCACCAGTGCTAAGTACAGATGTACAATCCCTGTCCTGGTCCTGCTGGCCACACTAGTGCTGATAGAAGCCAGGATTCTTGGTCACCTTGGTGTTGTTGATCCTTATTCCATTGGCCTTGGCCCATCATTCTAGCCTGTTCAGACTCCTTTGCAGAGCAGATCAACACTCCTACCCAACCTGGTATCATCTGCAAACAGATTCCCTCATCCAGATCATGGATAAAGATACTAAAGAGAACTTGCCCCAGTACTGAGCCCTGGGGAAGACCGCTTGTGACTGGCCACCAACCAATTTTACCTTCATTCACCACAACTCTTTGCTGGGCCATCCAGACTTTTTTCTTGTAGCCAGTTTTCTAATTTTTCATTTCACAAGCTGCGGTTGCAGAGAAGGTCATCACACCAGCAGCCCACAAGCCCACCCCAGTCTTTGGCAGGGTTCTCAGAAGTGCTGCCACACAGGAGCAGTATTTTCATCTGTAAACAAAACTTGGAGAAGCCTTGTTGATGGAGCTGTCGAAAGACCTGCTGTGGCTGAGAGCGAGTAGGTGGTATAAGGATCGATGACAAAATGAAATGTCTGCTTTGACTGAAGGGATAAGTTTCTGTTTTCCCAGGAACTAAAATGCGGCTCAGGGGCCTTTTAAGTGCACACACACACATGCCAAGTGCAGTATTTAAGAAATGTGGCATCACAGACAATATTTAAGAAATGAAATGTAATGTTTCAGAAAATGAGAGACAGCACACTAAAAATTCAAAGCAACTTCTTTTTAAAAAAAAAACCTAGGAAAAAAAAAAAAAAAACACCCTAAAATGCTAAACTGAACAACCAGATGATTCCCAAGAGAATCTGATGATTAACTGGCTAAATCAGGACATCTGCAGGATGTAAGAATAATAGAAGGAAGCGGGAGTTTTGGCTACCACTTTTATAATTAGCAATTGTAATGATCTTAGCGGTGTCCTCCTGAAAGAACTTGAATATTCATGTTGAGGCACAGAATTATGTTTCAGTGCTTTTGGTAACTGTAGCCACTTGCACAGTCAAGCACACACTCAAATCAGGAAGTTGAGATGAGTGCTCCAAATACTTTCTGCTGGAAATTGTAAGGAAAGCTGTTATTTGCATGCAGTAAGATGGGGAAGACAAGCAGAGCATCCAAGAGCTCTTGGCATTTTCAGTTTCCCAAATAATTTTCCTGCTTCTGCTCCTTTTATTGTCTTGGTTTTTTTACCATTGCAGATTAAATTCAGACTTGACCCAAGGAAAGGCAAAATACATCTGAATCTGTAGACATTTCATAACGTTGGGCCAGACTACAGCCAAAGGAACCCTAAGTATCAGTTACTACCTATAGAAAGCATCTATCTGCTCTTCCTGGCTGGATGCTAAAGTTCTGTAACATCCTAGGCTGAGCCTGTAGGTCATGCAGGGTTATTTGCAATCATACTTAATTAGTAGTTTACTGGCTACTCTTGACTCTTTCTCAATTTTATCACCTTTGTAAGTAAGTCGGACACATGTCCGGCCAATCTCCTCTACCCTTTCTCTATTTCATGACACAAAGGAACGAAGACAGATGAGATGCATCATCTTTGCAGAGAAATGTTTGAACCAGAGTCACCCCCCTGAGAAGCAGCAGAAAGAGGGACTCCCACCTGTCAGCTGGGAGATTTGGCATCTGCAAAAGGTTGTGTATGACCAGGGAAACTGGGGTGACCAGAGGAGAAAGAAGTTGCTTTGTTCTCTTTAGTCACTGGAAGAAGAAAGGTCGAACAGACGCACACCGATTTTGACTGCGGACACCAGGCATGGTGTGCAAACCCCAGTTAATGACTGGCACATGCTATCAAACCTTGTTACACTTGTGAATTGCTCTTGGGCAACTAAACTGTTTACTTCTCTCCAGGGCAAGAAGGAATTCATTAGCGGAGCACCAAAAGGAAATGATCCCGGAGGACCCTGCGTCCAGAGGAGCAGGCTGCAGTGTGGTATCTAGAGCAGGACCAGCTTGGTATGTTGATGCATAGAGAGCATTACAGGCATCTAACAGGATGGTCAGGTCAGATTGAGGTTTCCTGTCAATCAGGGATTAGACTGATTGCATTTCCTGTGCTCAAGCAATGCAGCAGCCACTGAAAGAAAGACTCTTATTAGCATCAAAATCCTACATTGACAATATTTACTCAATATGAAACTATGTGGGAGTTCAGCTCCTCCTGGGACTCTACCTTCCAGTTTATCTATGCTTTTGCTCTTTCCTTGCACACGAACTTCTGCATGCTACAGATAGCACAGTGCCCTATGAAGTGCATTTTGGGGAGACACATCAGCTTTTCAACACAGAGAACATTTTCATAGGTGCAAGTTTAGCAGTGACTTGGCAGTGTTGGATTAATGGTTGGACTTGATGGTCTTAAATGTCTCTGCCAACCAAATGATTCTATGATTCTGTGTTTCATCCCCAATCATATATCTGCCAGAATGGAGGTGGCACTGTTGGTGGTTTCTTGTTCAGAGGTTGGCGTTGCCTTCACGAACAATCTGAATTGTGATGTGGTTGGCTATAGTGATGCTCTGTGCTTTGGATAGCCATTGTACTCATTTAGCTGTTCCTCTCCACTTTAGCTTTCAGTCTACAGTTCAATCCCATCAATGTTAAGATGCTCCTCAAGTTCCATCAGTGTGAAGTTCAAGTGCCTAGAGGTCCCACTCTTACCCTGGGCTGGCCTCCAAATCTTCCAGGTGTTGAGATATTTTCGATGCTAGTACACAACATGTCTTTTCAAAACTCCTCTATCCAGATCAAGGGAGTGCTTCTCCTTCCTCTGTTATTTGCACACCAGTATAGTACACTGGGTTTAATCAGTATTTAAAATCAACTTATACAGACAAATACACCCTCAGTGAAGAAAGCTTACCATGTGTATAAAAAAAAAAGGTAATATAAACCCGACAGAGGTAAACTCAGTCTGAAAAATTAATGAATTTTAATTAACGAAAATTACGGAAAGCCTTCATGTCACAAGCCATTGCAGACCATTCTCCACAGCAGGACCTTAAGTACCACTTTGGGCACCAGTGTGTGTGGCCATTTGCATGAAGTCATGTGCGTGCTAAGGTGGGGTAAAATCTTCCCTTTAGTTGCTTAATCTTCTGCATCAAGGCTGTTGAATTCGGGCCACAACTTCTACATTGTGACTCAAGTGAGCAACTGTTCATGCTGCAACTTTAAGACCTAGCCTCCAGGATCTACTTTTTAAAGTCCACACACATCTGTGGAGAGGAAATGTGTGTAAAACAGGGGAATGGCAGCGATAGAAACTGCATGAAAATCTCCTGTCCCAGCATATTAAAATCAGAAGTTTATATTTGCAGATGCACAATTTTTCATTCGCTGTTTGTTGAAGACTTACCTTTAATTCTACAGTAAACAGAGTTTAATGTTGTGGTCCAACTTGTACATTTTGGACTGCATTCATCTACGCAGATTTGCAAACAGCAGCAGTTGGACTCCCGAATACTGATGTGCTGATACTGGAAGAGTTAGCTCAGGGACTGCGTTGCCAATTCCTGTATTACATGAAAGTTAATGAATAAACAAATTAGCAAGAAGGGGGGGTTGCTTTTCTGGTTTGTGGGTTGGGGTTTTTTTATTGTTTTTGTTGGTTTGTTGTTTGTTTTGAGGTTTTTTTTTTGTTTTGTTTTTTTTTTAAACTGCAATAATATTTATGCAGAGGAGAAAATAATCCAGAATTTGCATAGATGGTAAAAGCTTATCTAAATATCCTACTTGCCCTTAGGTGGACTAATCAGACCTCTGAAGCCCAACTGAACAGCAACCACAATACTCAGGGAGGTCCCTTGTCCTCAGACAGCTGCTGGCTTGGAGGTCACTGTGCAGGAAAAGGAGGAGCATCCTGTCTGCTCACATTTCCCCAGAAGAAAAGCTTTGCTGGCAAAGCCAGGAAAGATGCTTTTCAGTGATAGCTCCGGTGTTTATTGTTTCGTGCAATATGGCCAGGGTTTTGGAAGGCGATATCTAGGTAGAAAGGCATTGTCTTGTAGAAAAAGGATAACAAATGGACCTGAGCTGATAAATGGCTTTGCCTTTGTGTAGGAAGATGAAATAATTCCCAGAATACGCTGCCCAATAACATCTTTCTGCATTGAATACTTGCAGGCAGATTGTGTTAAAAAGCTGCAGTGAGCTGCCATCAGTCTCTTGGATTACCTCGTTTGGGAATAACAGGGGTGTTCACAATTCTGCACATGTAAAGATGCAGCAAGCGAAAACTGTTGTTTGAAAGGTCTCTCTCCAAATAACAGGGTACTACAGGTTTTCAGTGTAGGATTTTGTTGCTGGTGTGGTTTGTGTTGATATTTTTCCACTCTCGCCTTAGCTGAAATATTAGGAGATGGAAAAAGCAAAAGTGACATCAAAGACAGATTTTTGTAAGCGTTGCGACACTGACTCATGAACAATTCTGATATCATACAGCTTTGTGTAGACCCAAAGGCAGGGGAGACATGGACACTGAATCAGAAGGTTACTATTACACATAAGGCATAGATGACATAACAAAAGGCAATGAATATAGTGGGATTCCTACACTTAGAAGCAGCACATGGATCCTAAAAGGATATGCAGTGAGCCAAAGGATACCAAGATACCTTAATCCACTCCAGGGCCCATGGTGGGAAAAAACACAGGAAAGCTGATACAGCAATCCCAGGTTTCACCCTGCTTTCTCAGAGCCCAAGGATGGAGTATTATTCCTGTCCAAAAATTCCCCAGATGGGAATTCTGCTTGGTTGGCTTTTCTTTAAAAATCATGATCTGAACAGGTCTTTGAACCCCTTGCTGTCAGAAGGATGCACTTCCCCATGCTCTGAACGGTTCCTTGAGCACATAGTATCTTTCCCTGTGAGTCATCTCACCTCTTCCCATGCCTGCTGGCATTTCAACCTCCTTCAGATGCAGCTTCCCTGCTGCCCTCACTATGCCTCTCCCCCCGCTACACCCGCTTTGGCAGCACTGCCAACACTGGCTCGCCTGATCGCCTGGAGCAGCCTGGCATCCCTTCCCTGGTCTCATTAACAGTGCTGCTCCCATCGCCTTCTTTCCTCCAGGAGGACTTTTCCAGATTGTGCAAACCTCGCGGTGACCAAGCACAAGCTGGCTCTGCTCCAGTCCTCCCATTGCAGCTGGCAGATGGATGGGAGCTCCCCAGTACCTCCAGCAGTGCACCCCTCCTTTCAATTATTGCAACCTCTTGTGATCCTACCTCATTAAACGATGTCTGTGAGTGGATATTAATGGCCCAACCTGCATGACCAAACTGCTCAAAGACCTGTGAGGCTTCCTCTGCTTTCTTGTCTGTTCCTCTGATGGAAGAAACCAGCCAGACAAACCCCAGGAGTGCCAGCTCATAGGGGACCTTTCCATTAAAACAAAAATACTGGTCTTACCCCTTCTGTCCTAGGAGAGGAAAGAAGCAGTGCTGGCTCCTCTGGGGATTGTCCTTTTGTCCCACCAACTGGGACTATTTTGTAAAAACACCTTCCATGGAAAAGAGATTGTTTTTTTTTACTGGTGACCACTCTCATACATACTGCTGCTTCCTTGTAATGTTTTGATAAAAGGGTATTTTAGCCCTGCGAAGGCTCATTTATTGGAGCAGAAATACCAATAAGGCATCACCTTGGGTAATGGTCATAGAATCACAGAATCATTTAGGCTGGAAAAGACCTTTAAGATCATGGAGTCCAACCATTAACCCAGCACTGCCAGGGCTAGGTCACAGCAATGCAGGTCAGTGGGTGAAGCAAGAATACTCATGGGTAATTTACCTCCCTATATGGGCACACCTCGGCCGGGGAGTGAAGGAGTACTTTAAATAAGGAGAGCCCATTGACTCTGAGGAAGTCTTCTGCATGGATAAGCAGAAGATAGACGTGCCAGGGTCAAAGCACAATTTTTGCCCCTTGAATTGGCATCGTTTGAGAGAGAGAGAGAGAATGCAAAGGGAAAGCACCATTCTGGATTGCCTGACAATAACATCTAAGAGCTCATCTGGGAGAATATTTCAGGGTAAATACTTTTTTTTTTTAATGCATTTGACTCTTTTTCCATTTGGAAATGGCCTATAAACATGTCTTTCCAAGTCTGTCTGTCATTCAGAATGATTTACAGTGAGTGGAACTCAAGTTTAGGCCCATTCACAGGCAGGTTTTCAAAGAAGAAATTCAGTCTGATCCAATTTACCACAGAGATCACATGGCATGTCTTCTTGCCTCAATTGGATCATTCTTTGATTCAGTTTTCTGATGTGAATATCAATTATTCATTTGATTTCTAACATTCTAGTACTACTTGATGCTATTATAACAGTATATGCTGCTTCGGCAAATATTTCTTTACAGCTATTACTTGTCAGAAAATTTACGGCTTGAAAATTAAAACCAAGGAAATGCAGAGTTCCTTTCAAAACACAGATGAATATTCATAAAAGCATTACAGTGTTTGCTTCTCTCTGATGTTCAGTGTTCTTCATTCATCCAAAGTTGGAAGGATATAAGCTGAGACGTGATGCTTCAAGAGAGCAGTTAAATGAGGAACAGGGGAGATTAAGTTATAAGTTATAAGATGATTGTAAGATTCCTGGACATTTTGGGGCCGCAAAGCCTTTATCAAAGAAGAGAGAAAATTCCACTGGGTGTAATGCAGGCACGATGTAGAAAACTAGCTCAGAAACCAGTATGTTCAAACTACGGCAAGAGTTCTGGTTCAACAGTACCTTGCAAACAGAAGTATATGGAGCATGCTGAGGTAATAGAAATTTTAGTGACCTTCAGTTTTCATCAACTTTGAAGGCCCACTTGTAGGGGACAACATGGAGAGTTCTACACTGGAGTCTGATACAACAACAAAGCCAAATGCTTTATAGGAAAAAAAAACCCCAAACTGTGAGGAAATGATATGTCTAGATCTCTTAGTACGATGCTCTCACAAGAGGTAACAAAGTTGACCAACCAGGAGCACACCTCTAATGATAAAGCTACTCGAGAATGCATTGATTTTCATGTCTTGAAGTATTTGTAGTTGTTTTTTCTCTTGTTGCTGCTTTTTGGTTTACTCTGCTTTGTTTTCTTCTGCCTAGGATAAAGTGTTTGGGGAAGTGTCCCAGATGCAAAGTTAAGGGCATCCCACAGAAAACACAAGACATTTGACAAAGTCAAATGCAATAAAGCTTTGCCAGTGGTTGCACTCTGGAACTGACAGCACTTCGAGCCCCGAGTGGTAAAGGTGAAATAGCTGTCTGATTATACACTTAGTTAAACCTCCTTGAAACCAGCAGCTGGGGGAACGTCTAATCACAGCCCCTCACCTCAATACAGTTGCAAGAAAACAAGTGAAGGGTTCTGATTTATCTCAGATATGAGTTGGTACCACGGTGGCTTCACCTCCACACCCCAAAGATGGAGCACAGGCACCCAGGAGCAGAGTTGCCTCACCCTTTCTTAGATCCACAAATGGTTTGGGTTGGAAGGGACTTTAAAGATCACCTAGGGATCTTAAAGATCATCTGCCATGGAAATTTTATATATCTGCAGGAGAAAAAAGCTGCGAGGATAGAGATGCTGAAAAAAGGGAGGAAGCAAAGAGCAGACTAACAAAGACAAAGCTATGATGTATATAAGGACAGGTAGAATGGCTTCAGAGAAAAAACCCAGAGAACTTTTGGGTTGGGTGCTAGTTCAAAGAGCTTGCTTGCTCTCTGCTTGGTGCCTTTTTTTGTCATCGTTGTTGTTCCGATTCCTGCTGTAATCAGAGAAAGCAAATTAGAATGTGTGACAGACGCCTAGTTTCGGCATGAATTTCGCTTCCTACCAGACAGCCCTTCAGTTAACGGTTTGGATCAGCATGTGAGGTAACCTCTTTGGAAGCTGAAGGAAGTGCAGATCCTGTCCTCCACAGAAGAGAGCCATAGGAAGCCATTAATCTCCCTTATGTAACAAGGCAGGTGCTTTGAAAATTTCCAGATGGTGTGTTTAGACCTCATCATGCCCTGAATTTAGGATAACGCTGCCCCAGACCTCTGCTTCACTCAGTGTTTCATCAGATGATGTTTTGAAAGCTGCTTTTTCATCACATGGAGTTAAATTTACAATAAAATGGTCATTCTTCAGGAGATTGGGCACATAAAAAATAAAAATAAGGGTCTTTGAGATCCAAAGGTGGAGGCGCTAATTTAAACCTATGGATTTGGACCCCTATCCTTTATCCTTTCCATAGAAGATTAAAGGGTGTGCGTCTTAGGTTCTAGTCTCTATTTAAGTCTGAGGGGTGCAGGAAAAACTACCTCTTCATCTTGTCTCTTCACACAATAAACACTGGGTGAAGTTCATACCGCAAGAGTTGGCAGTAGAATCTCTCACTCACCAGCAAACAGAGATTAAAAGTGTCTCTTGGCACATTCCAGTAGAGGACTTCTTTAATCCTTGAATCAACAGAAGCTTTGGATCAATGGGAAGAACTAAAGCAGGTGTCTCTTTTAGCCTCATGCCAGCCTGTCCTTCCCTCCATCTTCTGAAAACCATTCTTTAGCTCTCTCAAGGAAACACAGAACTTGGGGAACCATTTGTTTCTGCTTTATCTTGACAGTATAAACCAGAATAACATTAACTCTTGGATGCAGAAGGACTAAAAATCACCTACACTTTAAAAATTATTATTATTAATAATAATTATTATTGTCATATACATGATGTATTGCATTAAAAAAAATCTATGCTCTATGTCGTGGTATCAGATATGAAGCAGTGCTCTTCTTCAAGGTTACATTTAGAATCTCTTAAATGCAGCTTTTCATCAGAAATTTCTGGCTGTCCAGACAGAATTGCCTCTGAGGTAGATATTCACTGATCTCTACAAAAGGTCTTTCCTGACCCATAGTCTCACACACCCTCTAAGACTTTGAAAGTGCTGTTTAACCTTCTGTCCCTTCCCCCAGTCACTCATTCACATGGGTTATGCTTTCAAGCCTATGTTGGCAGGGTTGTTGAGGGTTTTTGCACTGGACTAGACAGGGGGCATAGAGAGGACATGACAGGGCAGCTCTTTTCTCTTTGGCAGTGCTAACTACACAAATTGTACACGGGATTATGGCTATAGGACATGTTCTCTTGGGCTGTCATAAAGGCAAAATTGTAGCATTCTCCCACCATGCTCTAGTCTCATCTGATAAGAATAAACGCTGCTCCGAAGCCATACTGTGCTTTCACGTTGATGTTACCCCGTTGAAAGACACGATCTGGGGCCTGTCCTGCTACAGAATGGAAGCAGTTCTGCTGGTTTAGTTTTGTTTTTTTTTTTTAATTTAGTGGAGCAGATCATTTCCTGCCCTGCTCTCCCAACAGAGATGCTCTGGAAGCAGCGACAAGACAGTTGTTCTCCCTAATTTGTGCTCTCCCCTTTTTTTTGGTGTTTGCCTTTCACTTAGGTATTTTTCTTTCCGTTCCCTAACCTGCCATAACCTACTTCCACACTTCTGCAATCGCCTAGGAAAGAGCTATCTCCCTCCCACTCCTTCCCCCTGCCTACCTCCCCAACCTGTTGCTGGGATCTCAAATCCTCAAGCACTAAAAGAGGAGCAGCTTCTTTTCTCAGCTAAATTAACACCAATCTGCTCTTGTTAGCTTGGCGTTCTCCTGAGAGCAGCCATACAACCTCTTCATTTCATTTCCCCTTCTCTTGCTGCTTAAGAAGTAGCACATCCTGACACCAGAGACGCTCGCGTGAATCAATTTGCAGTGACCAGCTTAAATCTCTTCGGGGCCACTCTGACTGCTTTCATTTGGAGCTGTACAGGGAAGAAATCGCTGCCCTGCGATGGCTGTAAAGGCAGCCTGACAAGGGACAGAGGTGAAGTGCTCGTGTTGACGCACCACGCTTGCTCCTCAAGTCAGCTCCCATCTCCCCGGCAGGAGCATCATCAGGACTGCTGAGCACATCTGAAAGATTAGTCTTTTTTATGATCCTTCCAGTTTTCTTCACACACTTTGGACGTTTGGGCACTTGTGTAGAAAAGCAGTCGGGTTTGTTCCCTCAGGATCCATTTCACGCCAGTAATCCTTGCCAAACTTGACACAACCGACAGGCGAAATCCTGGCCCAGCTAAAGTCAATAGCAAAGCTCCCATGAGAGCTAGAGTCCAGATCATACCATCAGCTTTTTGCACAAGAAACAGCCTTCTCATGCCTGCTCGTCTGGGGGGTTTTCTGCCAGAAGAGATATTCCTTCCTCATGGAGGAGAAAGGGCTGGAAGGAAAGTAAAACAAGCCCAGCGTGCAGAGGGTCTTAAAAGTGATGTGAAGGCTTTTAAAGATGGTCTTTCTCCTTGAAACTTGTATTGTAAATGTATCTGCCAGGTGGAAAGCTCCCCCCAGGTATCTCCATCACCCCTGGAGTGACAAAACACTCCATGAGAAGCAGTGCATCCATTTCCCCCCTGTACCATTTCTCCAGTGAGTATTTCTCAGAGAGGAAATAACCTTATACAAACTCAGAACCTCAGCCTGTTGTGAAAGTCACGCCTGGAGGGGAGAAGCTGCTGAACCTCCTGGCTGATTATTCTTTCTCAAAAAACAAACCAAAACCAAACCAAAAAAACAAAAAAAACACCCCAAAAAAACAAACAAAAAAGGCAGCATTTTCTTTTTTTTTTTTATTCTAACTGTGCCTTTATGGATAAACCAGCCCCTGACCGACCTCACTGTTGAGCTGCTGCACCAGCAGCTCTCCAATTACTCATTAAATGCCTGCGAATCATTTGGTGCCTTAGAGATCATCTGCAGTAGGCTGCAGACCCCAAGTTGCTGGAGAAATTAAAGTCTTCGTTGCCATAGTTTTGCTGGCTCTTTTTCAGTGTTGTGTTTTGTCATTTCGCTACACCCCAAAGATGCAAGTAAAAGAGAAAACAGCATCTAAGATTTTAGTAGCTTTCTGGCTCTGAAATATATCAAGGGCAGGGGGAGGGGAATTTCAATATAGCCATGATAGCATTTTCAGAAGAGAAAGAGAAACTACAGAGGTCTTAAAGCCAAAAAGAGATCACTGCTGGTAGTAACTCTGATCTCCTTTAGTGGTGGCTTTGGGTGAGCTGAAGACACTGTTTGTCCTATTGTTGGACAATCCTCTAAATTCCCAGAGAAGTTAATTGGCAGCATGAGATTTTCATGCTCCATCCTCACATCCCGCTAGGAATAAATAACAGTAGCTATTTCCTTGTTCTTCACCAAGGCTATGGAATCATATATGAAAAACTTACACTCCCTGCACTTGCAGTAAATTAAACTTTTGGGGCCGCTGGTTTTGTTTGAAGCCGCATATTCCCACTAACTGTAATCAGAAATATACCTGCTCTCAAAGGCAGAATATTCCCCTCCCTGTCCAGCAGACTGGTTTACTGCAAAACGACACACACAAGCAAATCTCACAGACATGTCAGACTTCTAACAGAGCTATGAATTCTCTTAGCAGTCAGAGGTAGAGCATTAATAACCACCATTATAAAACATACCTAAAAACTGCATAATAATAATAATAAAAGATATTTATAGAGGCAAAGCAGGAGGTGCAATAGTAAAAGAGGCTCCCCTCTGATCATCAATTCGCAATTTCTGTGATCCTGAACAACGGGCATGCTTCCAAACGATAAAATAAAACACATCCTCTATTCAAAAATGACTAACTTTCCTCTTGCATTCCTTAAAGGTGAATTGCAGCAAATGTATAAAATTTAGTGCGTTGTAACTTGTGTGCCTTTTACTACCGTAGGAAGTGAGTTTCCCAGTATTTATTGGAAATCATTATCTTCCTGCGCTTTTAAAAATTTAATTTAAACTTTGTCACGGCAGTGGCAAAGCTGCCGCAGCCCGAAGCTGGTGATAGAAAGAACTCCATAGGAAGATCTGCCATTGCTTGCCAATAACAGCATCTGTAATGATATTTCCTTATCAAAAATCAGTAGAGCTCCCAAAAGAAAATAATGACAGGTTTGTGTCTGAGAAGGACTCATGGACAGGGATCACCAGCAATAGCAGAAAAATATCAACTGAGCTAAGCAGCGTCAGGGGAAAAAAAAAAAAAAATCAAGCCTCCATGGAAGCAAATTACTCTGCCCTATTTCCATCTCTCATTGGTAAATTCATTCTTTAATTCTTGTTAATAATTTCGTCTGGGACTCTGAGAGCAGATGTAGCCACTTGCTCAGCTACAGAGTGTTTCACACCTGCTCTACCCAGGCTGAAGAGGCTTGCAGGTGAAAATCAAGCTTCTGCCTGTTCTCATCAAGGCATTTTCTGACAGAACAAGCATTTTTTTAACCGTTCAAAACGCTTACCACAAACAAAAGTCTGTCAGCACATTAAGCAACATATATGTAACTTACCATGGGGAAATCAAGCCCTTGACATTCTAAATATGTCACTTAAGGGTCATAATTGTGAAGTATTTACAAGCTCAAAATATGATTGTTAAATGCAAACTAGCAATCAAAGAGGGACGTAGTCGAACGCATGGGGAACGCGTGTCTGCTATGCACCCATGTGTTTGTCTGTTTCATCGTAGCTAGATAGCCAAATACCAAGTGTTCCTACCTGACTATCACTAACCAGCTGACTTTTGATAGGTGTCATAGTAGAAATGTTAGTTGTAAAGTTCAGTATTGATTTCCTTTCAGCCTGAGGCATGTTTTTTCTCTCCCAACTTCTTTCACGTGACCCCATGCTGCTTCGAGGAATTGGAATTTCACCATGAGTTCCATAAAGTCCTTAAAATATTTTCAGGAGTTGTCTAACACTGGGCATGTATGACTCGCTGCTGTTGATGTTATCTGAGCTGCTTCCTGCAATCTTCTCTGTTTATGGGTTAAGGTCATTAAGTAATTGATTATTATTTCATACAGGCTTACTGAAAAGTGCTGGATTCAGATACTATTGTACTTGCAGTGCATTCAGATCAGGTTTAGGATCGAAGACCTAACTGCAAATAATGTTAAGGAAAATCCAAAAAAGTAATACTATTAAACACAGGGAAACTTCAAAACCAGCAACATATGGCATGTACGTAACTACTAAGTGCCCACCAAGAAATCCTTGTTCTATCTCCATAAATCCTTAATCTGGGGATACCCCCATAAGAGAGCTCCTAAAAAACCTTTTAATAACAACCACACACTAAAGAACAGGCTCTACAGTCTCTAATCCATTTTGCTTCTAAACCAGCAGGAGCTGAGATAACCAGTGCCACAATCTATGCACAACTGTCTTAAAAACTTTTATGCGCCCCTGGTGCCAGTTACCAAATTTGGCAATTGGTCTCAGATCCAGGTGAGCAAGACTTAATGTGATCAAACTTCAACAACTCAATTGTATGTTCCTATCAAACGTACAAGGATCCCCACCCCGATCTTCCACAAGAATGTGCAAAAGGCAAAGCAGACCTACCAAGATTTTGTAGTTTGTGTTTTATGGAGGTAGACGAGGATTAAGCAGCTAACACAGGAAATGAAAGATTATTTATCATTTCATGTTTCATAAACTATTCCATAGCAGCCTGTAAAATGTCAAACACAGCAAACCCCTTCATTGGGCATTTCCTTGCTGCACTCTTGTGAGGAATCCAACTCAGCAGGGACTTAAGGCTGACACTTTCAGATTGCCCACATATCAGTTCCCTCTACTACCACAAAAAAAAAGGATCCCAGCCAGCGAACAGAAGTAGAAAGCATTGTCTTTTTTCAAACACCAGGACACAAGGAGGAACAGATCATAAGAACCTCCCCCTGTTCCTGACTAGAACAGCAAAAGCGTGAACCCCTGTGTGAGCCTCATGCCATTTGTTTCTGCAGGGCTCCAGCAGCTGGTTCCTTTCCTTTGGTTTATTCTCCGTTAACACGACAATTTTCTGAGCAAGTGCTCAGGTGTAAAGATAAAAGTGTAGCACAGGCCCTTGTTTTTCACGCTGCAAAGTGACAAGAAACAGCATCAGGAGTTGAAAACCCTGTAACAGTCACTGCAGAAGGATTTTGGCTTGCCTTTAATTGTGGGTGATGGTCACACCTACAGGTGAGCGTCCCAAGAGTTTCCTTAAAAACCTGAAGTGCCTAAAGCTCTACATAAAGCCATGTTTGGATAGGGTTTAGTTTATCGTGGGAAGGTTGTGGAGGTAGCACACAAAGGTATTTTACAGACAGGTTCAAAGCAGCAAAGTGGTTTCACTGCTGGAAGGTTTCTTTCTCTGTATGTGTCTTAACTGTACCTTAATTTGCCTTTAAAAGAAATAATCTATTTCAGGCAAAACCTGGAACTTCTTCAAGAACGATAAAACAGGAGGAAAAACTTCTTTACTTGTGAAGGTGATAAGAGCACTGGAACAGGCTGCCGAGAGAGGCTGTGGAGTCTCCTTCTCTAGAGACTTTTACCTGGGTACTGCACTGCTGGGCCCCCTGCTCTGGGTGACCCTGTTGGATGGAGCAGGTACGTTGGTCCAGAAGATCTCCAGAGGTCCCTTCCAATCCCCAACATGCTGGGATTCCATGACTCTGTGAAAATATAAAACAATTAACTCCTTAAAATTATACTTTTACTTGTAGAAATGATGTAGTCTGAAAGCAGCTGCTGTGCTTTGCTTTATGTTAAAGGGCCTGTCCCCTCCTTCAAGTGATGTAAACTGGGCTCCAGTCAGAATTCCACAGAGAGAGCACAGAGATGTTTTCAGAAGCAAAGATGGTTGCAGGGTTTTCAGCATGGCAAATTAGGTGGGAAATGATATTTCTGCTATGGCTGCCAGCTTTGTCTCATTCCATTCCTGACAGAAAACCCCCAAAGTGACATGACTGATATCCACAGCTTGTGAAAATGCAGGTGCTTGCAATATAAGTCACCTGAATTGATGGCTCAAGCCCTCCCGGCTGCTTACTATGCCATTAGGCAGCTTATTACCCCAGCAGACCCACCTAGAGAGCCTGACCTCAGGCACCTCTGCAGGCTGCTCCTGAGGTCTCCTGTCAGGTGGGATGGGATAGGGACATCTTCCAGCCCTCCTGGAGATCCCTGCCTTCAAAGGGAAGTGGGTCGGTGAATAATTCACCTTGAAGGAAAGAAGTGTCCTGGTTGAGACTGGGAGAGAGTTAATTTTCTTCCTAGTAGCTGGTGCAGTGCTGTGGTTTGGATTTAGGATGAGAATAGTGTTGATAAAACGCTGATGGTTTAGCTGTTGCTAAGTAGCTCTTATCCCACATCAAGGATTTTTCAGCTTCTCATGGCCTGCCAGCCAGAAGTGTACAATAAGTTGGGAGGGGACACAGCCAGGATAGTTGACCCAAACTGGCCAAAGGGAAAATGTCTTATGAGGAGCAGCTGAGAGACCTGGGGTTGTTTAGTCTGGAGAAGAGCAGACTGAGAGGAGACCTTATTGATCTCTACAGCTACCTGAAAGGACATTGTAGTCAGGGGGGTGTTGGTCTCTTCTCTCAGGTAACTAGTGATAGGACAAGAGGAAATGGGCTGAAGTTGCACCAGGGGAGGTTTTGTTTGGATATTGGGAAATTTCTTTTTCCTGAGAGAGTGGTGAGGCCTTGGAACAGGCTGCCCAGGGAGGGGGTGGAGTCACCATCCCTGGAGGTGTTCCAAAAACATCCAGATGTGGCACTTCAGGCCATGGTTTAGTGGTCCTGATAATACTGAGTAGACAGTTGGACTTGATCATTTAACCTCTGCCTCCCTCCCCCCTGATTCATGATGATCTTGAAGGTCATTTCCAACTTTAGTGATTCTATGATTCTATGATATTCTGTACCATATGATGTCATGCCCAGTATATAAAACTGAACGGAGTTGGCCAGGAGAGATCAATCACTGCTCAGCAAGTGCTGAGCAATTGCATTGTGCATCACTTGTCTTTCTTGGGTTTTATTTCATTCTCTTTTTGTTATCTTCCTTGTAATTACCATTATCATTATTATTGCTACTATTATTCAATATGTTTATTTCCATTATTAAACCATTCTTATCTCAACTCAGAAGTTTTACTTGTTTTCACTTCTCCTCTGCATCCCACCGAGAGAAGGGAGCAAGGGGCTGTGTGGGGTTTAGTTGCCAGCTGTGGTTAAACCACAACACACAGCAAAAACTCTCATTGTCATGCTTTAATGAGACAATCCTAAAAATTTGACCATTTGAGCCTAAGAACGCTGCTCTGTAGTCTTCTGCTGCTGTTGGCTAACAAACATCATGCTCCCAATGGGAAAAGAGGGGTGGAAAAGCTGTTCCTGCCCTAGGGTTACCTTGTAAATTCCATGCAGGGAAGCTGTGGTTCTTGGAGCCTGTTTGCAGCGTGTTCCATTTGGGCTGTGTAAAGAACAGAGATTAGAATGTGTTGTTTGGATCTAGGGATCTGCCAAATGCTGAAGAAGAAAATCAGCTCCCCCAAAACAGTGATGGAAAAAACCCCCATGTATCTCAGGTGCAAACTAGAACCTCAGCCTGAGCAGCAGAAGAGAAGAGTCAAAGAAGATACTGAATCCTATTCTATTTTTGTCCCTTTCCCCTGTGAAATGGTGAAGAATCCATTTCAAAGGTCATCTGCCATGGAAATCAGATGGCAGACCTCTGAGAGTTGGCTTGGGAGGCTACTGGGGCTACAGTGCTCACTAATTATCTCCTCTTGAAGCTCAGTAGAGTAAGACTGCACTGACATACACCCGACGACACGCAGCAGCTAACCTTTCTCACAGCTTGGCTCTCGGATCATTTTCTCCCTGCTTTCCAACATTTTGCTTCAGCTTTGGCTTCGGTCTTAGTGACTTCAATGGATGTATAAATATTGTCCCTGAGCTTTGACTCTAAGGAGTTGTACTGAAACACGCAACATTTTTAACCGAGTTATCAAATTCCTTCCCCAAAAGTTTACACAGCGTTATCATCTCCTTTGGGTGGATATTCTACAGCAAGTTTCTTCAGAGCTTTGAAATAAATTCCTAATACAACACAGTCTGGAGTGTCCAATCTCTTAGTTTTTGTAGCTGTATGTATGGATCTCTCTTTAAGATGGAAAACCTAACAGAGAACTACAGTTCTAGGCTGGGTTAGCACTACTTTAAGTAGGATAAAATGGGATAACAGAGCAGTTGTTTACTTACAGCAATTTCACAACTAAGCTAAAAATAATTGCATTCAACTGTATTAAAGCTGTGCCATGAAGCAGCTTTTATGAGTTAGTTGTAAACACCGTAATAGATGTTTTTTTGTGAGCTTAGCAGTCTAAATATCTTATAACTAACAGCACAAGGTATTGTAGTTTACTTCCACCCCGTTGTGTTTAACTCATTTGCAGTCTTGTATCTAAATAAATAACCCAAAGCAGGTATCCAATAAACAACATTGTTCCCCCATTCTGCTGGAAAAGGACCAACATATAGTGACAGATATATAGATAGGTTCATATAAAGGACTGTTTTCTGTAGAAACTCTTCTTGCATAGACTATTACAGAACTTGAGTATCCCTGTATAAAATCAGGAATTTGATGTTACTTTTGTGTTCTTCAGAACACTGGATAAATGCATTAAACTGGACTTCAGCAACCCCCTTAATAGTATTCCTGTTGCTAGGAAACAGTTATCAGGGCCCCATAAGCCTTGTCTTTGGGTCTGCTTTCATACCTTACCCAAAGACCCTGCTCTGACATCCTTGAAATCATGTCCCCATTTTTCAGTGTCTCTCCTGCTATTTTTCTCCATTTGTTTCTGCTTAGAAAATCCCATTTTGCAAATGAGCAGATACAGACCCTGTATCTAACCAGCAGTGTAAAATGGAGCTCTCCTTTCCAAACCTATCCTCTTGCTGTACACCAAGGGTATTCCTGGAATTTGCTCTCACCGTTTGTCCTGGAATAAGCTCTAGTGTGGCTGGGACTACTCATATTTATTGAAACGTCTGTATGTTGGTGTAAAACACGAGGCTTCCTATCCCTTCACTGGTGAGGTAATTACTGCACCCACTTCCTGCAAGATGATGCTTAACTGGAAGCCTTGTTGGTTTATTTGATGCTCTTTTTGATGATTTCACTCTGCGTATGAGTCTCACCATGGATTTACTAGAAGGAAAGGGCACTAGGTCCTCCTGCTTATCCAGCTTATAAATAGGTTGCACAGTTTATCTTCCAAAAATCCTGGCAAAGCCAAAATGATAATTATAGCTATAAAATTATTAAAAAGTGTGCCTAGCTGAGCTTGTTATCACCTCTCAAGAATCAATGGAGGAAGAGACACCATGGATTTGATGACAGGGTTGCTTTAGTGGGTCTTGTTTTACAAAGCACAAGGAAGGAGGTGGTGAAAAGGTCACAGAAGGTGGTAAAAAGGGTGAATTCAGCATTCTGCTACAGAAAGAGCTCTTTAGTATACTCCAAGGATGTTTCTGAGATAGAAAAAAGCCCAAAGCTTCTAGACTCACCCTATTTAACCTTTTACATATCCCTGATTCAACACAATCTCCAGGTATTCATTGCCAGGACACTTTTCCCTCAGCGATTCAAATTTCTGACCTTGCAGTTGTTGGAAGTCAATCACCACGACACATCCTGCTGTACCATGTTATAAATAAAGGCAACTTGCTCATCAAATGCCAAAGAGCTACCAGTACTCTGCAGCCTGATCCTGCATCTCTCACACAGGCAAGACTGTCACTGACTGAAGACTTTATTTATACTACCAATGGCCTCGGCTCCCTTATATTCATACTGGTATAAATCAGGATCACACGAATCATGGGTATAGACAGAAAATTGAGTGTGAGTGGAGAGCCAGAGGACAAATTCCTGGATTCAGTAATCCTTCGGACTTCAGTGCAATCCCTGAAACCTTGCTCAGCAGAGAACTTGTCCCCACAGCTACGTGAAGCCACTGGGAACCTTGCCCCTATGTAAAGTGTAACTTCAGGGTGGGTAAAATCAGGGTGGTGAGACACTGGAACATGTTGCCCAGGAAAGCTGTTAGTGCTCCATCACTGAATGTGTTCAAGAGCAGGTTGGACAGAGCTTTGAGCAACCTGCTCTAGTGGGAGGTATCCCTGCCTGTGCCAGGGGCTTTGAACTAGATGAGCTTTAAGGTCCCCTCCAACCCAAACCACTCTGTGATTTTGTGAATCAGTGATACTGAAAATAGTTTCTGAATAATTTTCAGTGCTCTGCCTTATGGAGTTGGGGTTGCTTCAGCCAGGCTGTAAGGTCTGCTTCTTGCATACTGAAGTGTGTTGCAAAGGATCTTGCTTTGCCCTGTCACTCTGGGGAGATCTTACTGCATGCTTTCAGTACTTAAGGGGCTGGAACCCCTCTGCTGGGAGGCCAGGCTGGGAGAGATGGGGGGGTTCAGCCTGGAGAGGAGAAGGCTCTGGGGAGACCTTCTGGTGGCCTTTCAGCACTTCAAGGGGCCTGTCAGAAAGATGGGGAGGGACTTTTGAGCACAGCCTGTTGGGACAGGACAAGGGGGAATGGTTTTAAATTAAAAGAGGGAGATTTAGACTGGAGAGAAGGAACAATTTTTTTCCACTGAGGGTGGTGAGAGCCTGTCCCAGGCTGCCCAGAGAGGTGGTGGCTGCCCCATCCCTGGCACCATTGCAGGTGAGGTTGTCCGCGGCTTTAAGCAACCTGCTCTAGTTGCAGATGTCCCTGCTCTCTGTGGGGGGGTTGGGCTAGATGACTTGTAAACATGCCTTCCAACCCAAACCATTCTGTGATTCTTTTACAAACGGAAATCCAGATGCAGAAAGAGGAAAAAAACCCAAACTTTGTCATTGGAAACAAGCTGCTGCAAGAATCATCCCATTGTCCTGAAAGGAGGATCTTGATTTTCCCTTTTCTGGTTATGAGCCTCAGATTAACCATCAATGAAATGCTGCAGTGCTTGATTTATATCACTAATAAGGGATATAAAACTTGTGTTGCTGCCAAGGCAGGCCTTTCAGAATGCAGGATGTGAGCTGATATACACGTACTGCAGATCATGGTGAGCCCAGAAAAGAGACAACATTGTAAACCAAATCCATCTTATGCAGCACAGTCTTGTCATGCAAATCCCAGCTTTGGTGATAACTACCCCTCAGTGAATTCAGAACTTACCCAGTGAATCTCTAGCACCAAAAACCCCATAGGCATTGTCCTTGGATTTTACATCCAAATCAAAGTGCTTGCCGAAAGCCCTGATTTCAGAAAAACAAATTGCTCTGTTTTTAAGGCTGCCTTTGGGTAAGGTCATTAATGGGATAATATATTTATAGGCCAAATCAAACACAGCTTTAGCCAAATCCTTGTGGAAGAGCCGATCACAACTTCATCACTTGAATTTGCCTGGCTGACATTCATTAAAATATACATACCAATGACAATGCTTAAATAGTGCCACAGCTCAGACATATAAGAGATATGCTCCAGCTGTCCTCTGCAACTCCTCTGTCCTAAATATATCTCATCGGTGGCTTGGCTGGCTTAGTTTCCAGGAAGACCAGCACAGGTTTAGCTTTGCATGTGGCTGGCAAACTGAACAGGGAATAAATAAAACAGGGTCTCTGGGGAAAGGTTTTCCTCACAATTCAGAGCACAGGACTTAAGAAATGGCTTGTGTCTTGTGTTAAGAAGAGGTTTTGAAAAAGCTCAATAATCCCGAATGTTTCTTTTCTTGTTTGCATTATCTCCTTGAAAAAACTCAGTAAAACTCTCCTTTTTCAATGTACCTACAAAAATTTGGCAGCAGTTTGGTTTTGCTGTGCTAAGAACAGCGTCTATCAGGCTGGTGGGAAAGGTCTCCCTGCCTCCCTACACCCCCCATCTCCATCTGCCACCTAATGCGCAGCATTTAAAGCTCTCGTAGGGAGATGTCTCACTGCTGTGGGTTTGTGCAGGAGGTGCTGCTCCAAGGGTGAAATTCTTAGATCTAAGTTCTATAAATAATGATTTTCATGGTTTCTCAACTGTGTCGGCAAAGTGGTATTTCTGGCAGCGACAGACACTGTCACACAAAGGGTCAAGGAATGACTCCCCCAGACTGCT